>JAVQJD010067771.1:0-53045 GCA_036023655.1 Nannoperca australis
TATTGTTATTGAACAGTGATATTGTTATTGCACAGTGATATTGTTATTGCACAGTGATATTGTTATTGCACAGTGATATAGATTATTGCAGAGTGATATTTTTATTGCACAGTGATATAGATTATTGCACAGTGATATTGTTATTGCACAGTAATATTGTTATTGCACAGTGATATAGATTATTGCACAGTGATATAGATTATTGCACAGTGATATTGTTATTGCACAGTGATATAGATTATTGCACAGTGATATTGTTATTGCACAGTGATATTGTTATTGCACAGTGATATAGATTATTGCACAGTGAAGTTATCAGTCTGTGTATGTACCCCGGGGGAAGTGCAGGTTGTGATACAGTTACCACCATTACACCTGTGTGCTGCAGGTGGGTGTTTGTCTATGAGAAGGCCTACCAGGTGAGGGACACAGCTATTGAATCCTCGGTGATGACCAAGGTCAAAGGTTTTGGAATCTACAATGACAAGGTCATGGACGTTGCAGACTACGTCACCCCTACACAGGTATGGACGGACGAATGGATGGATATATTGGTGATCGACAGTAGGATACAGTGACGGTGATGTGCTATATACTTGTTTTTCGCAGGGAGCTTCGGTCTTTTGCATCATCACCAAATTGATCACCACAGAGAACCAAGTCCAAGGATACTGCCCTGAGGTCAGCTCCTGTCACTTCTGCAATACTACCACCATTATTAGTGCCATTACTTTGTACCACCATTTAAAACTGTACTGCAGTCAGCACCAACAGCAAACTAATGTTTTTGTCAGTCTGGTGGTGTGAATATAGAACACCTCAAATATGAGCAGGGAACTCAAATCATGGTAGATGGTGTTCCTTAAAACTGAATTTACAGGATCTTCTGAGCACCAACAACAGTGGCCCATTCAGGTCTGACCTGGATCTCACGCTAACATGAAAGGTATACTGTAGAAAACACCAGGTCATGCTGCCAACCATCTGCAGGAACTTGGTGTCACCAAGAAGGATCCTTCCTTCAACAGGGTTTTATAGAGTTCCACACCTCAAGAAGCCCAACAGTGTTTTCTTCACCCAGTCTCAACAGATCTGCCAATAGTCTATGAGAAGCACATTAAGGCCCATAAGAGAGTCATACCGATCCCAAAAATACCGAACAAGGACCTCTCTTCTTTTGCCAAGACATCGCTTGCTCCAAGCATTTTCCACCGTTGTGTCAGTAAGGCTGATTATTTCCAGGTGTAAACTGGAAGCAGTATTTTCTTCAGAAACTGATTAATATCTGCTGAGTTTTATCAAAGTCCCTTACTGGTCTGTCATGATCAAGGAATAAACTGCTTCTTTAACTTCAGCACCTCAATACATCTAAGTTAAGGGACACCTTAAGTCCTGTGGGCTCGTTTAAAGCAGGATTCATTCATTCATTCATTTATTTTTGGCCTATTAATCCCAACTTTAATATATTAATGGTGGTATTTATGATGAACATGCTAGCAAACATTTGCTTTCACCTCCAGCAGATAACATTAGCATTGAAATGCTGACCGGACAAATGTAAGTTCACTCTTCTTTTAGCTCTGTTTTGGTCTCAACATCTGGCTCTTTAGCTGCTAAACGCTCCACTATGTTCACCAGCCGGTCACTAACCTTGTCAGTCTGACACTGACGTGAGCCAAAACAGTTATTGCTAGAAGTAAAACTAAAAACCATTAGTTTAAAGATGTTAAAAAGCTCTGCAGAGCTGATGGTACCTGCACTGTTAGGGTTCGTCACTACGAGCATCCCCTTTACATGTGTTTATCTTTAATATAAACAGAATTATGAATGCAGCTTTAATGTGTGTGTGTGTGTGTTACCCAGAGTGAGAAGAAGTATAACTGTACCAGGGACAGCGACTGCGAAAAGCACCGTAACAAGCCGGGAGGTTATGGTGAGACCTTTCAGACAATATTAGAATGATTACTATTATTGCACTAATGCATACATGCACGTGTTGAATTTAAACATCAGGACTGGTATTTATTTCTGAGCCTAACATTTGTTATTGCTTTTTCTTTTCCTGCTCAGGAATTCTTACAGGGAAATGTGTTCCTTTCAACAACACCCTCAAGAAATGTGAGATGAAAGGATGGTGTCCTGCCGAGATTGACACCATCAGGCCGTAAGACGACACTGTGCATGTGATAGAGAGCTTTTTTACAAGGCTTTGCTATTACTGTTCTGTATTGGTTTACTAATGAAGAATATTGGCATGAAACATTAAGACAGGACAGGCTTTTCCTGACAGCAATTCATTTCAAACAGATCTGTGTGTTGGCAGTGCACTCTTTAAAGGTTCAATAACCTCTTGTAATATCTGTGCATGCAGAAGAATACCACACTTAACCCTAACCCAACACAATGTCTGTCTTTTCTCCTCTTTTATGCCCCCCCCCTCTCACTCTCTCTGTCAGTACACCAATGATGGAAGTGGAAAATTTCACAATTTTCATTAAGAATAGCATCCGCTTCCCAACCTTCAACTACACCAAGTATGAAATTATGATTTTAAATATGATGATGATGACACTGAACATGAAGTCTGACGTGGTGATATTTCTGTGTGTGTGCAGAGGGAACTTCCTTCCAAACATCACTAGTGATTACATCAAAAAATGTAACTTTGACATGGTCGACAACATCTACTGCCCCATCTTCAGAGTGGGAGACGTGGTCCGCTACGCGCAGCAGAACTTCACTAAACTGGCAGACATGGTACGATGATGGAGTCCGAGTCATGTCTTTAGAAGAAAAAGTCAAGACAGATGAGTTTCCGGTCTGTCAGTACTGACTGATATGTGTTAACTTAATGAGCTCTACTGATTCCTGGGCATACGCCTATCAGTATATACTGAATTGCTTGTAGCGGTGTTATGTGTTTTTGTTCTGGGAGTTTCCCATGGTAGAACTTGACACGTGTCTTTCTTTGCTTTCGGGTCTTGAGATACGTCTTTAGAAAGTCAAGTCTGCAGTAATTCAACTCTTAAATTAGTAAAGTCTAGTCCTCATTTTTGTGATTAAAGTCTCACTATAGTCTCAAATCAAGTCTCAGGTCCTCAGATTTGTGACTGAAATCTGACTCGAGTCTCAAGTCAAAGTCTCAGGTCACCATTTTAGGGATTACAGTCTTGCAGGAGTTGAGGTGTGAACCTCGTTTGCTGTGGTATAAGAATTTCTCACTATCTCCTTTATACGAGCACAATATATCCCAGGAAGCGTAACATTTCTTCCACACACATTAGTTTCAGTACAATTTCAGTCCAGTACAAATTAGTTTCAGGCAAACGTCATTCGTCCATGTCTCTCATTTTGAAAAATCTTTCAGGGAGGAGTGATTGGAATAAAGATCGGCTGGATATGTGATCTGGACAAGTCAGACGACCAGTGTAAGCCCTCATACTCATTCACCCGACTGGACGCCATGTCACAGAAGAACGCCGTATCACCGGGATACAACTTCAGGTATTTAGCTACATGGTTGTTCCATCCAGAGACGTCAGCTGGAGGACTCAACAACTACTGACTAGGTTTTACACAACAGATATAAGAATGTGTAATGGCCATCAGTACTAACTATGTTAAATTGCACACCTGTTCTTAAAGGACTCTCCATAAAAACTATATTAATCAAGTAACCAATCAGACTGCATCATATCCAATATATCAGACTGATCATTTCAACTAGTCCAGATCTGAGTATTAATAAAATAACAACATCATTGTTGTCTTTGAAAGGGCTTTTATTGATGCAATCAAGTGTGAGCTTTGAATAATCTTTCTGTAAGGTTTGCCAAATACTATAAGACGGAGAACGGGACGGACTACCGCACTCTGGTCAAAGCCTATGCCATCAGGTTTGATGTTCTGGTCAATGGAAATGTGAGTATAAAGCTTAGTGTGTGTCAGAGCTCATTCCTAATCAATATGGCATATTTTCATTATGATATACTACTTTCTCCACTTAATAAAGCACTAAAATACATGTTATGGATTGGTTGCATATATTTCTTTATGCACAATCCTTGCATCTGCATCTTTTTAAGCATCATGTGTGTAAGTGTGTAGTTTAGCATGACTCGAGGTCTTAGCGGAATCATTTCTACAATATATCTACATGCAGTCTTGGTCACAGTGTGGCCTTACTGTTTGGGTGTACCTTCTGAAAACACTACCTTAACCACAATGTCAACTTCAGAGACTCAGGAGAAAGTGTAAAATGGATGTAAATGAACAGAAGAAGTGCCGACTGAAACCTGCTGATATAAACCGCCAGTCTTCCTTCGTAGGCTGGGAAGTTCAACATGATCCCAACACTCATCAACATGGTGGCAGCCTTCACATCAGTTGGAGTGGTGAGTTGTGCTGCTATACAGTTCATTTTACTTTTAGAAGCTTTGTGTTTTTTGCTTTGTTGAGTGCTTTATAAATAAAGGGTATTATTATTATGATGATTATTATTATTGGTATTATTTTTCAGGGCACAGTGCTGTGTGATATCATACTGCTGAACTTCCTGAAAGGAGCGGAGCAGTACAAGGCCAAGAAATTTGAAGAGGTAAAATACCCTCTGATCACAATGTAATGTGGACTGTTTTAGATTTGACCTTATAATTCACAGTTTCGTACTTACAGAAATGTGGTTTGTCAACCTTTAAAGCTCCATGAGTCTTGAGGGAAAGAAATGGAAAGGGAGATACAGGGTCTCCGGACGCAGAGACAAAGAATTGATAGGGGCTTTGAAGCATGTTATGGATCTAATAGTAGCATTTACGCTCAAAATATGGAAAAATAATACAAATTAAAAAGGGGCTCAAGGTTTAAGGCAGGGGTGTATGATCCAATATTCAAAGAATGGGCCTAAAAAGGCAAAATGTGTACAGTTTCAGAAAATTGTGAATTTATGAGCTTCTAAGTTTGTTTAGATACTTGGAGTTAAGAGACTACGGTACAAAAGAGATGGAGAGGAAACCTTTAATAGTGTGATTGGGGTGATTGTGGATGCATGCAAACAGGAGGGGCCTCCGGTCATCTCGGTAGCTTTGGCAGCAACTTGCTGCACAACAACATCTGATGGAGGCTGTGTGGGAGCATGGAGACCCACCACTCGCATGTCTTCTGTAACTGTACAAAGATAAGGCTCATGTGTGATAATATATTAAAAGAGCGTAATATCTCTCTCTTATACTGCAGGTGTCGGACAGCCCGCTGGAGTCCCAAAGCAAAGGGATGTACCGCTCCCAGCTGTCACTCAGAAACAACGACATCATCATGAGGTCCAGTGACTCAGGGGCGTTTTCTTTTGAACATTACAGCTAAATGGACAAGAGCAACAGCCGGAGGTCAGGGAGCAGTGGACTGAGCAGGACAGATCTGTGTTGGGTCTCTCTGAAAATGTTAATTAATATTTAAATAATTTGACACATTCTGGGCTCTTTTAGATAATAATACCTCAACGTTACTCAAAGGTTTATGTCAAAATTTCTTGAAATGTTGTTATGCTACTTGGAAATATTTCAAACCAATCACAAGCACATATAAATAAAATAAAATACTAAATGGTGACACTTGTACAACATTTTCTAGGCAGGAAGAAAACCCATTTGTGTGTGAAAAAGGAATGAAACCTGAACGATATTACATTATATGAACTGCATTTTAAAGGCCTTTGTGATGAGAAACCGCGAATAAACAATGCTTTTGTGCCGAGAGCTGGACCAGCAGCACTTAGCATGTAGCATGTAGCATGTATTTTTGTAGGCCAACCTGGAAGTTTGCATCACCCTTGTTGCCAATGGGATTTTTCCATTGGATTTTGTTTGGTTTTTTCCAAGATGTCAAACATTTGCACAGATTAATTGCAGATCCTCCTGCAGATCCTTTAATCCATGTGTTTCAAAGGGAGTGACCTGGTGTGTTTTGGCATTGTAAATCCTGGTTATAAACCCTTTTAAAGTTGGAACAAAACATTTCCTTCCTCACACAAAACTCTGGCTATTTGTTATCTTGCATCTGTGTTTCCTCAATGATGTTATCCAAGCAAACGATTTCTTACACTGTGAACATCAGCACGGTTTCTCTCCAGAGTGTCATACGCATGTGTTGCTTGTAACCTCTTAACAGATCGAAACTTTTCCCACATTGGTCATGTTGATATAAGATTCAGCTATTGGTTTTTATACATTGTTTAATAGTGTCTTTTTGTGTTTTTCTAGAATGTCTAAAACAATGTCATATACTTTTTGTGTTATTAAGAGAAGATAGTAAGGGTATTTAGACAATAGATCATATGTCCTGCAAAGAACAGGAAGTGGCCTTCTGTGACATTTTATAGAAATCTGAATCAGAAGAATCAGAATGAGACAGGAAGCAGAGAGAGAGCGACTTTCCCTCGCCCGCACTGAAAATCAAGGAACAAGTTTAAGAGAAAGGTCATATCTGAGGCTAGACAGGATACAGGTTGCAAGCTGCAAACAGAAGTGAGGGACTCCCCCGCAATGTGACATGTGATAGGAAAACATGTCAGACGCAGAGAGGGGGGGGGCGGTAGGGAAGTAGCAGCGGGAGGAACTTTATATGTGAATGTACGGAGAAAAGGATTTCAGACTCTTCCTGACATGGCTTAGTTATGCTTGGTGGTGTTATATCAGAGTCTCCAGATATATATCTGCAATAACTGCTTCGTGTAATGTAGATCATGTAACACTTTGACTTATGCTTGTGTGATTAAAATATAAGATAACTTTAAAGAATAAATGCCTTTATTCCAAATCACCCAACTCGGGAGGGATCAGGAGGAAAGGTGAGTATAGGATCCCATGACAGTCACAACAAAGTTTTCTCTCCAGAGGGTGGAAGTGCTTGATTTTCTGAAATCCCCCCCCCCCCACATTGTTCACACCAGTATGGTTTCTCTCCAATGTGAACAACCATTGACTTAATATTTATTTTAGTTATTTCTAGATCTTTTGCTTTCTGCTCAGTTGTCGATCTACATCTCCTTGGCTGCGTTTCATTAGTCGTTCACCACGCGCTCGTTGACTGGTGAGATACCCTGTGACTCCTCCCCCAACAAATTCCCTAATCAGGGCCAGATTATATAAATCACCTGTTGGCCTTTGCTCTATTTACTGAAGGTGTCATTCCCCAGATGTTGTCTGTCTTTTACACATTTTTAACCTTGTCACAAGTGTATTTTGTGTTGGATGACCTTCACTATGTCCTTTTAAGTTAGCCCAGTAATTTAGAGATAGCTTTATTCTCCTTTATTCCAGTGGCATTTCTTCCATTTCCACTTGTAACACTGATGTTGTTCTAATGGCACCTGAACAGTCTCAATGCCTGATATTGTATATCATCTAACTTTTAAAGAACACTGATCTTGTTAATGGTTTTCAATGCTGTTCTCTCTGCCCCCAATTCACATCCAACCAGACATATTTTTGCATTTAATACCTTGTTACATGTTATTCCTTAATCAAACTCCAATTCTTGATTATAGTTTATTTTAAATTAAAGAACATTGTCTTGTTCTCTCCTCAACTTTCTCTCTCCTTCTTGTTTGAGGCTTAACGGCAGCAGCGTATCACATTACTGCCATCTCCTGGAGGTAGTTCAATCCTTCAGCTGACCAGACATTTACTTTGGAATGCAATTTGAGTCAATATTAAATACATTTATAAATAAATAAAGCTATTAAATAATCCTAAAATAAATATCTTAGGCAGTACTGTGCAATAAATAAATATACTTTTTTTATCTGGATCCTGCCAAGTGAAAATTATATTATTGGGAGAAAGCAGCCATGTGCGCTTTGTGCCTGAACCTCAAAGCAACAGTCTGCAAAGACATTTTTCAAGGGATTACTTTATTTCATAACTCCACATTTATTTATTTCATTTATTCCCCAGCTCTTTTTTTTTCCATCTGTTATATTCAAATGAAGACTAGACTAAGTATTGCTACTGCGTCAGTGTTGGAAAAATATAAAAATGTGTTTCCCGGATGTGCATGGTGTTGAGTTTTTTTGACAGTACTGATTTATCAACAGGTCTTCGATCGTGTGGGAAGAGACAGTGGAACATCCCCTGTAATGGCACGTATTTTGTGGTCCATCTCCGTGATAAAGGATTTGTCCTTGACCCCCTCCTGCTGCAGTCATTGATCACCTTGCTGTGGAAAGACGTTTTTTTAAGCCATTTTTATATTGAACCATTTCAGTTTCAGTGACGGCACAACCCTCAGCTGACACATTAACAGTTATTTTCTCCCCATACATTGGCTCTAGCAGGACCCTTAATCCCACTTCAGGATGATAGACTTTCCTTTATGGATCTCCGAAAGCAGGAATTCCAACTCAAACTAGTTCTTCTGTTTACACTTCAATGTCATTTTCATGAAGGACTACTTTCAAACATATGGGGCAGTATGCGTAGCTTTATATGGTTGTTGTGAGGCGATTATTATGCTAATTCCCATTGTTCATGAATGCAGGCTCAATTACGCACAGGTGACATATATTCCAATTATGCGGGTCATTTACACAGTTATCTGAAGTTAGGAGCGTTTGCTGATTCTGACTTGGCACACTCGAACAAGCCCACTGTATGGAAAGTATGAATCCATAGATGAAGCACATCTTGCATGAGGCACATTGTGTTATTACCATTAACAGATTAGCTCACAAAAAATAGGGGTTGCAGACGGTGGCTCTGAAGGTCGACAATGACATTTCACAAAACACAACATTTCAGATACGGAAAGTGAGGGACAGACTTTGTGTTGTGATTGGCTGTTGAAAAAGATACATCATCTGTCATACATCAACCAGCCACTGCCAGTTTGACTATCTGAGTCGCAGGCGGTGCCATCAGCCGGCTTGAGTCAAGATGAGTCGGGCCAGATCACACTGCTGCAAATTTCCCCTCCAACGTTGTAAAACGTTTTTTTGCCTCTTTGCCACTTTTTGGTCTGAACTGGTCTTAAACATGTCCAGAGTGTCATCAGTTGCCTGACAGCGAAACATCCAATCACAGCAGTGTAGTGGGACATGATGATAGGTAGGACCCAAGTACAGGACACAGACTTAGTAGCAGATTAAAAGGTAACTGGGTTTATTGGATGAAGGCAATGGTGAAACAGGAAGATTGCTGAGCATGGAGGGACTCGCCGGAGGGAGGTCATGGCTGGCTTGGGTGGCTGACAGGCAGGCAGGGACCTGGGGCACAGGAGGACAAAATTAGAACATGAGCACCAAACGCAGCTTAACAAACAAGTCCAGGTCTGGACTCTGGTTTTAATTGGGGGACGTGAAATGATGGATGAACCCTAATGGATCTGTTTTAACTTCACAACTGATGGATTGGACTTTTCCACCTTGTAGGGCCCAATGAACCGTGGAGAAAGTTTCCGTGAAGTAGTTTTAAGAGATGTGTCACTTACACAGAGCCAAGCTTCTGACCTGGTGCATATTGAGGGGTTGGGGTGGATCCGTCACCTGGGTCCAGCCATACAGCAGTTACTGTCAGTGGAGCAGAGCAGGTTGATGTGCGTCTCCCTCCATACCCTTTGGTACTGGCGGAGATGGGCCTGGAGAACCCTCGAAGGGGGACTTACCCATAGCAGAGCCCACACCAGTCGTGTGCTCCAGGTGGACGGGATGCTAGCAACAACACAGCAAAGGGCTTCCTCTAGTCCTTGATTGGCTCTTTCCATTTGTCCTTTAGTTTGGGGATGAAACCCGGAGGACAGGCTCACAGAGGCTCTCAACGCACTGCAGAATCTTTTCTACACCTGAGACGTGAACTGGGGACCCCAGTCGGTCATCTCACAGGCTGAGGGGAGACCAGGAAAAGCCATGAAAGTCCACTCGAAGTCCAGGGTGATGTGGGACAGTGGCCGACTAGGGATAGGCAGGAGGGGGTGAAGAAGTCCCGCAGAACGATGAGTTTCTCCCATGAGCACACACTGTGCACATGGAAACAAAGGACCATAGTCGACCACCAGATACATTGTTTTAAAAGGGACAGAGGTCGCCCAACCCCTGGATGGCAGGCAAACCGGGATGTGTGGACACACTGCAGCAACTGGGAGCGGATACAGTCTATTAGGAGGGTAGTTACCTGGTTCGGGGTGATCCTACTGAGCCCTATGGACCACTTACTCAATTTCCCAGGTGACTGCAGCAACAATACGGGAGGAGGGCAGGATAGTGTTGTGCTAAGGGGGGACAGAGCATCTGGTTTGGTGTCCCAAGAGCCGGGCCTTTAAGTGAGGGTAGAATTGAATCGGCCAAAAAGAGAGCCTCCAAAGGCAATTTGACTGCAAAAAGCTCCCGGTTTACCACGTTGTAGTTGCGTTCTGGCGTGGTCAGGCGGCAAGAGAAAAAAGGTGCACCTTTTCTTCAAATCATTGAATGCCTGGTCAGCCTCGGGGCCCCAGCAGAAAGGATCAGAGGGAGAGGTGAGCATGGTTAGTGGGGAAACTACCTTGCTGTAGTCTCAAATAAACCTGCGGTAAAAGTTGGCGAACCCCAAAAATGCTGCAATTGTTTGATTGAGGTGGTTGGCCACTCCAATACTGCCTTCACCTTACCTGAATCTGGCTTCATCTGCCCTTCAGCGATGATGAACCCCAGAAAGCTCACTGTCTTAAAATGAAACTCCTTGAAAAGATGAGGATATCATCAAGGTAAGCAAACACAAAGTGGCTCAAAGGCTTGGAATACTGCAAGAGCAATGATGAGTCCAAAGGGCATTACTAAGTACTCAAAATGGCCCAGTGGGGTGTTAAACGCCGCCTTCCATCCACCTAGTGAGGATCAAGGAGGGGGTCCTTGATCCTCACCAGGTGGATGGAGTTTCGTAGGTCCAGTTTAGTGAAGATAGTTGCACCATGGAGCGACTCGAAGGCAGAGTTTAACAATGGAAAAGGGCTATTTGTTCTTGACTGTTATATTGTTTAACCCATGGTAGTCAATACAGGGGCGTAAGGTGTGGTCTATTTTAGAAACAAAGAATAACCTTGCTCCTACGGGTGATGAAGAAGGACGGATTATGCCTGCCACCAGGGACTCATTTATATAGTGCTCCATGGCCTCCCTCTCCGAGTGTGACAGATTGTAAAGTCGACCAGTGGGAAGTGGTGCTCCAGCACAGAGATTTATAGTGCAATCACAGGGACGATGTGGAGGAAGGGACAGGGCTCGCTGCTAACTGAATACTCCCCTAGGTCACCATTCTGATAGGGCACACTGGACAAGTCGGGAGGTTGACGGGTGGTAGCAGAGGCAGAACGATCGACAGCTGACTGAAGGCATGAAGCGTGGCAACGGGAAGTCCACCCAGTAATTCTCCCAGCGGTCCAATTCAGCTGGGGGTTGTGTAAGCTAGAGGTGAGTGAGGAGTGGAGAGAAGACTGAGTTGAATAAGTTCTCGATGATTTCCAGGCAGGTCTAGGATTACAGGTTTAGTGTGATGGGTAACACGGCCTGGTAACCGTCCATCCAGGGCATTCAAGACTTACCTCTAGAACCTCTAGTGCTTCTGCAGGCAGATCACAGTCAATAAAACTATCATCAGGACCAGAGTCAATCAATACGCGAACAGGAAAGTTCTGAATGTGATTACACATTGGCCGCTACCCACAATTAGGGGTAAGCCTTGTCTTTTGGTCGTAGCAAGGAGATGTCCTAACTGACCACAGTAGAAACACTCGCCCACTCTTATCCTCTGGAGGCGCTGTGCAGAGGACAGTTGAGCCCGTCCCAGGTGCATTGGTTCCTCTTTAGGAGGGATTGAAGCACTGATCCCGTGGCACAGGGGAAGGCGAGTGTCTTGGTCCCTCCCGAGGTGTGAAAGATGAAAAAGGCTGGCGACTGAGCGGGCAAATGGCTAGCTCACAGAGAAAGACAATACAAGACAACACAAGCCACAAGAGGGAGGGCATACTAAGGGAAACCAATGCGAATGGTGAAGCCATGACACATTGTTGCTCAAACAAACCTAAAAGGAAGATAGCAGCTGATCAACAAGTCAGCAGTTGAAGAGCTGAAAATAAAGAAATGAAGAAGAAGAAATTCTCTGACCTGTGGTCTCCGGCTACATGCTGACACAGATAGTTAGCCTAAGAGGTCGTCTGTCAGGATGATGTCCAACTGTCAGAGTGGTGCAGACGAGAGAGAGAGAGAGAGAGAGAGAGAGAAAGACTCAGCATTATAAGTGGACAGTGTTAAGGGATTGAAGACAACAGTTTGTTCATCTTATCAACAAAATATCCCAGCTGTCTCAGTGGACGGTGGATAATGATACAGTTTGACTGGAGCTGTCAGTGCTATTGCATGGTATTAAAATGAGGAGTGGCTGCATATAGAGGATAGTTGTTGTATCTCTACTGTATTTTTTTAAGTTTATTTTCTCTTAGTCTCTCTAATTGGGAGCAAAACATGTAAAGTAATCTTGTTTTATTCTTTGTGTTCACACCTCTTGGTAAACTAATATGTAAAAAGCAGCCTATTAATGAAGACATTTTGAATACTTGTGTTAAGAAGCCGTGAGTCAGTAATAGTACGGTGCCACTTCCTCCCCTAGGCAGGCAGAGAGGAACTTGGACTACGATGCTAGAGCAGTGCAGACAAAGGAGCACACACAGGACAGCACAGCAGAGAGAGAGGACATACAGTCAGGCTGTAGCCAGAACAGCATCTCAGTGATTAATCACTGAATCCCTGTAATGCAGCAGAACTGATGACGGGACACACCAGAGGTAAGAATGAAAGAAATATGCAGTGTGACTTTCTGTCTCATACTGTTTTCTGCAGTTGCAGTCGTGGGGCACAGCATGTGTGTATGTGTACGCATCTAATAGCAGAGAGTACTAGATCTTGTTACCTCAAACTGGAGGACAATGTTATACGCCTGGTGTTGTGCGCTGTCCTGTCCTTGTGTGCAGTGCATGTCTCAGGGAGCCTGTTTAGTGCCTATGTGTGTGGAATATATTACAGTTTTCCTGCTATCCGATAGAGAACAATGTCTGTGTGTGCGTGTGTCACCGTAACAGCTTCAGCGAGCTGTGTCATCGCATCTTGACAGTGTAGTCTAACGCCGCAGTCCCCCCACCCCCCCACTCCAACCCAACCCACGCACACACACACACACACACACACACACACACACACTCTCTATAGTCCCCTCTGCCACTCTCCCTATCCCACTAGTTTCTCTCACTGTGATTCTGCAAGCTGGGCTAATGGGCAGTACTAAATTATGGGGGGTGGGGATTTGCTTTCTACTCTCTTGACTTGACTGAATATTCTTGTTTTTAGCTGTAACTGTTGCACAAATGTTCAGACGTCAACAGCAGGAAACAGTTGAAAAGGTTGCTTCCACAAAGGTAGGTCCTTCAAAAAGAAAATAGTCTAGTCTCACCAAAACTGAACTTCTGGGTTCTTTCCATAAGTAAGAAATGCTAATTCCTGTCTGGTCGTCATTAAATGGAATAAAGCAAATTACTAAACATCTAACCATGGAGCATAACCTTACCCTAAGAGTATGTCATGTGGTCCATGTCATACTGTATGTGAAGATAAGGATGGTGACATTTAAAAAAAAAAAAAAAAAGTCACAGCACAGGCAGTACCCAAAAGATGTTTTGTTGTTAGGTCTGGGGGAACAAGAAGAAAGGATGCAGGCCTGAACCCCTGTGAGCTTAACTTGCTTGTCACTGCTGCACCAGCTGCTCCTCCTCTGATCCTCCTCTCGTGTTGCTAACCGTGCAATGAGCTCACTGTTGGTTTCAGTTCATTTTGATTAACAAATACAAGCAGATAGAGACTAAACCATTGTACTGCAGGGATGAGGGTATTATTTGCTATCTATCAGTCAATGAAGAGTTTTTTAATATCTGCAGCACACCACTCTTATGTTACCAGATCTCTAAGACTTGCCCTGGGACCATGACATTTCCACCCCCGATTAATATAAACAAAAGCTGACGCTGGACAAACAGAAACATACACAAAGAAATCTTCCCAATTAAGGTTTTTGAGCAACTTTTACCACAATCTTACTTACATCAATCTTAATCTGGAATTCTCCCTATCTCTGGAGAGGGCATCTGCCACTACATTTATTTTAGCTGAAATGTGCTGGACATCAATATTATATACCTGCAGCACCAGGCTCCATCCGAACATGCTGGAACTTGGCCAGAAAAGCTATGTTGCTTACTAGCACATACAGGAGTGACACAGGTATCTCCCGAGCCTCCTTAACAGAAGTCACCACTTTTTTAAAGCATACTCAAAGAGTATCTCCTCAGCACTGGAGGGATCTCCTCCTTAGTGGATGCTAATGGCTCTGAGTCTGCACATTAAACCATACTTTCCTTACCTACAACACTAGGCTCTACTTGAGCATTTATTGAGCAAAGAATGATTGGCAGCAGTGAGTCAGCTTTTTGGGTTTCTGCTGTAACCTCTGGATCCCTCAACTCTGAAAAGACTTCTAGATCAACAGAGTCAGTCCCTTCCTGTTCTTTAGCTGTTTTCTTAACCTCAGCAGGGAAACCCTCTGACGGGTCTATGATCTCCTACTGGTCTCTGCTTTACCTCTTCTGGAACAACTCTTTTGTCAGCTTTATCAATGTCAGTAGGTCTATGTGGATGACTCTTGTGGTGAGGCACAAATACCACACTGCTTCTCATTGCAGCATCCTACTTTGACCAAGAAGGGACCAAAACAATCCATGCCAGCTGAATAGAAGGCAGGCTTCAACAGCCTGAGGCGGGCTGGGGGGTAGATCTGCTATTTCTTGGGAGGCAGGGTTTGCCCTCCATCTACGGCTTTGTAAGCAGCTGTGTTAGTGGCACCTAGTGGCCTCTCGTTCCTTGTAGGATCTATACTGTGCGGAGCTCGGCAAACTCCAAAATCCTCGGTCCAGGATTACAAAGAGAGGGTCATCAACATTTTGGATGAGTAGCTCGGTGCTTGAAAGAATGAGGTCAAGGACTTCAACCCTTATGCAGACTCAATAGAGTGCTTTGCTGACACAAGTGTCTGGTGTGACTGCATAGTGACTAACAGTAAGGTCACTGCCCAGCTGTGCACACTGTGTGGAAGAAAGTGATGGTATCTCTGGTGGGGGTGGACGTAGCTCAGCAAGCTAAGATGTATGACATCTACACTGTGCAGTAAATGAGAAGCTGAAGATGTTTCCCAAGGTCAATGATTAGGTGAAGAAGTAGATTGAAGTAGGGGTTGGTTGTTTAGCCCCCCCCCCTAGGCTCCTAGTAATTGCTTATCCTGAAGATGATAAGCAGATTCCTAAGCCTCATTAGGTGAAGGAGTCCATTCATCTAAGGTGAATCCCGATCCAGCCTGACTCAGTGGGCTGGAGGCCCGTGACGATTGGATGGATGCTGCAGTCAGAAAGGCTCTGGTGGTCCTCTTGACCTTGACCTGTCAGGGACTGTAAAGGTGTTGGTTGAAGAATGATGTTCACCTTGAGGTGGTTCACCTCTGATATGGTTTATTGTTATTTACTAAGGTTATATAACAGCACAGTATTGCCACCATCGAGGACTACAGGTGCTTAGTTGAAGGATGTGTGGTCTATAACAAGAAATTCCAAGGTACCAAATATAATGAGAATGCCAGATATACTTCATTTACATGGCTGATTATTGTAAATACAATAAAATTCTCCCATGATCTGGTTACTATAGTATGAATGCTTCACTCATCTTGTTAACAACTCAACAGATAAGTCACATCAAATTAGTTACATTTATACATATTATATACATACATATATATACAAATACGTTTTATAGTTTGCTCCTTTTAAGTTGCAAATGCAATATATATATTTAAAAAATGCCAACAATGCTAAAAGTGCTAGGCAGCTAAACTAACATTGGCATAAACAAGCCACATGGTGATTAGCGTAGCTCAGCATCTAAAAAGACGTGCTTCATAAACCAATAAACTGTGAGAGGCCCAATAACATTCAGTCAGGAGTAACTAAATGTACTCAAGGTTTGTTAAAGATGCACACAACTCGCACCACTTGGATGCAACTCACCACAGGTGCGACGCCGAATAATTACCAACTGCGTAGCTTCAAGTGCTCAATAGTGCAGCTCTGCACTTTGCCACCAGAGGGCACTTCCACAAGGCAGCGAGAGATGTTGATTGGTCACCAACGCCCCTCTTCTAAGAAGACAACATCATTTATGTTATCTAATTATTTACATGGACTGGTAAATTGAAAATAAGCTGTCTGCCTTAATCCAGAATACTTCTCTAGTCTACTAACATATAGCCTACCTATAGGAGGGCTACTTTATCAATGCCCACTTATATATTTAGTTATCTAATAGTAATGGAACCTAATCTAGTTATTTGTATTATTGTCTTTCATAGAATTTTCTCATGTTACAGCTTTTAAAGTTTGGGTGTAAACAATAACTATCTCACAGATTGTGAGATTTTTACAAGGTTTTTAGTTGTTTTGTCTAGTGACTGGTTATTAAAACCTGCTTGGTAAAAATTGAATATGTCCTTATTTGTGCCAAAACTGCTCTCGGGGAAACAGAAGCACACATCTAGCTTTGAATGTGTGTGCAGTCTGGCCAAAGTGACTTTTGGGCACCGTAACAGTGGCGTTGTGAGGTCTTACAACCAGAAATCATTGCATGGTGACAGCAAAAGAGAGAGTTCTACATATTTTCTACATACAAATAAATAGGAATTCAATCAGATGGTGTTGTAGCCCGATATGTAATCGTAATTAAACCAATTCAAGTGTGTCTGAGTTGCATAACCATATGTGTTTTGAAGCAGGACTCAGATGGGACCGTGTCCTTTAGACATAAATACAAAAAAGTGCACAACAAACAGTGTTGGTGAGTAGCAACAGTTCTAATGAAACTATATTTCCCAGTAATTTTGGGGTCGTGTAGCTATTTTTCCAATTCAACGTACAAAGGACATGAGTACATAGGAAGACTGAAGTAAATCAAATAAATAGGACCCGTCGAGAGGGCACATGCCAGGTCAATAAATCAGAAATGTAGGCCATTAAAAGCCTTAAAAGTGAGTAATAAAATTTTGAAATCAATTAGAAATCTGACAGGGAACCAGCGTCGAGAGGCAAGCGCAGGGGTGATGTGATCATGCCTCTTTGTCTCGGTAATGAGTCGAGCAGCAGCGTTTTGCACCAACTGGAGACCGAGGAAGGTGCACTGCTGTAATCAAGCTGAGAAAAGATTAAGGCATGTCCATGTTTGTTTGTAGATCAGCAATTGATTTAAAAAATGACCTACATTTAGAGAAGAAACACTTTTATCTTCATTATCAAAGCAGATTATTACTCATAGATTCTCAGCCGCCTGCTTGGACTTGAAGGACGTATTCATCCAAGACTCACAAGACTAAACATCTAATGCTCCCTCAACAAAAATAGCATTTAGAGATAGAAGTTGAGATCCAAGCAGCTGTGGTGAAGTAGATGCTCACAATGTTGACATGTTGATTATAGCTCCATCTGATACTGTACTGTCGCTGTTACAGATAATCGACACATAGATATATATATTTTTTAAGTTTGATACATCGTTCAGCATTCATTATTTCAATGTCTTATCATCCAGTCAGACTAGTTCAACTAAAAGGGGGGATCAAATTAGTTGGCACTGACTAGATGGGTGTAATGACATAGTTGCATAAGCACTCCAGTGCTATTTAAATCAGCCCTTTTGATAAGAAACGCCAACAATGGAGGAGTTGTACACACGCCATAACTGTTTATATATCCTCTTCAGACGAAACCAAAACTGTACTTACTCCAGTAAAAGTACTGTAACTTCAGAAGTCATCACATTTACTTATTGAGAAATATGAAGAAGACTAATATGAGAGTTTACGATTGAATAAATAAGACACACAGACAAAATACTGAATATAATGTAACCTCGTCTAATAAATAATAAAACATTATCATGAAATGTGATTGCATTCGTCTTTTCACAACAACAGAATTTATTGTAGGTCAGTTCTAGATCGTAATCACTCACTTTTCATCACTAAGTCTGTCAGTCGAGACAATCAATGAACTGGCTCTGCCCTGTTTGTCTGAACATGTCAACAGATATCGTCGGTACATTTCTCTTATTCAATATTAACTCTGTGGGTCTCCGTAGATTAAAAGTATGAAAGTGTTAACTGAAAAAACGACTTTATCATTTCAATTAGTAATTTCATTAGTTACATTTTTATTTTTTTACTTCTTTATTGATGTGTACAGGGCACTTCATTTCAACCACAGGTGAACTTTCTCTGGTAAAGGTAAAGAAACAAACAATACATTTTATAATATGTGATAAAACATCACATTGTAATCTTTTAATTAAGTAATTAGTTACATTTATATCACGACAATATTGTCTTCAGTTTTTTGTCAAATCTGAATTCAGTTCCGAATGCGTTTATCGAATCGTAATCCTCTTGATCTCTTTATCAACTCTTTTTAGGTCGTTTTGTTTGGTGGAAAATGAATCCTCTGAGATTCTACCGTGCTGAAAGGACTCATGTTTTGTCATTGCTTAGTGACATTCGTTAACCCTGTCCTGACGTCCTGACGTCCTGATGTCCTGATTTTTACTTTTGCTTCTAGGGAAAATGGCATGTGCTCCTCACACAGGGAGGGGGGGGGAGCTACAGCTGCAGAAGCTAAAGTCAAAACAACACAGTGGAAATTATATTAATTCTACTTTAATCATTCAGCATGCATGCACTTAGTATGCAGGTCACAGAATCTGTCCAACATGATGGATGAGACAAATTCAATCCAATCTGGTTTAGTGATTGTTTGTGAAGAATGCAAGTAATGTTAATAACTTCATAATCTGCACAGCATTAGAGCTCCTGAAACATTTCACCATAGAAGCAGCGACTGCAACACACAGTAAGTTAGTGGGTCTAATTGTAATCTGTTACCTCAGAACCTAATGATGCCCATATGTCTTGTTATTCAGTTATTTGCAGTGTCTGTGGTGTTGTCAGGCCATGTGACCTCCTGTGTGTGTTCCCATCTTTGTCTAATGTACAGCAGGCTGTGTGAGGGCTGCGACTTTTACTTGTATTTTGCACATAAGGTCAATAGTGTGTTAAACTTATGGTTGTTAGCACAGTGTAAAGAAATACAGACTCGCTGCTCCACGTCAGCTCAGAGTCAAGGTGGTGCTAGACAAGTAAAGCCAGAGATGTTTTGTCGCACCTGAATGTACTGCTGTAGCTTTTTCCGTTATTCTCCAGCAACAGACTCACAAGGAGGCATTCAGAGGGAAGAACCAAACGCATGGCTGGCCTGGACAATTAAAAATGATAAATAATAATAAATGAGGATCAGCAGGGCAGGAGCGCTCGGGCAGACTGGACACCAGTATATCAGGAGACCTGAGCCAAACAGAAAAAGTTAGAGACAACAGAATGTCTTCCTAACTTTTGCCCCATACACACAGCTGGTTAAGCCCATCACACCTGCGCTCTGTGGTCACCTGTACTGCAGCCAAATTCACAATGCAGTTTTTCTAATCTACATATTTGACTGTTTTCTGTTGTCAGACAATATAAAGAAGATGAAACACAGAGAGAAGATGTGTTTACAAGATGAACTGGGTTCATCTGGACATGCTCTCAGTAGCAGCCGTACTTAAGGTCACCTGCTTCCAGGAGCGGCATCTGTGAGCGAGTAGGAGCCCATGAAAGCGCTTACTGCACAATGGTGATCACAGTTGTCCTCCAGTACAATGCACCTCCCTGCAGAATTGTGACTGAAAAGACAAAGTACAGTAACACAGAAACTGAGATGTTTTTTATACAAATAAATTAAATAAATTGGATTCACAAGAAGGCACAATAATTACTAATAAGTTGCAGAAGGATGACGGTAAAGGAAGGTTTCCCTTATTCAACAAATACAAAAAACAGCACTTATAACAGGACACTCACTTCAATTAAGTTTTAATGATTTATTTCAAAATAATATGCATTTTAGTTTGGCGGGGTGAGTCTGCTCAGGAACACATCAGAGCAAGCCTGACACAGACTTTTAATAAACTTTAGCACAGAGAACCTTTGCTATAACTCATGCAAATGGTTGGGGAGGCTGGGGGGGGACGGGGGGGGGGGGTTAAACAGCAGTCAGCAGCTATAGGGTAGTGTGTGCATTAGAGCAAGCAGAATTAATGAGTGCCTGCTAGGTTATATGAACCACCTAAGTAAATGGGACAGGTGGTGGACATGAATGATTGGGCAGTAAAAAGCCATGTGACTATAAATGACTTCGGTCCCTGAACGACTGAACGACCGCAGTGCTCCATCTGAAGGGGGTGGTGGTGGAGAACATTGTGCTTTCTGTTGACTTTAGGTGTAAGATTTTATGTTTGATGTCAATACATTTTTACAAACCAGAGTATATTTGTCTTTTTTCATTTATTTAGTGCAAATAGTGAAACTAGTAATTAGTCTGCTGCAGGTAAAACATGAAGGTGGTAATAAAGCCTCTGACAAATATTAGCTCATTTTGCAACAGCGCTCACGGCTAGCTGACCACGTGACCGGCATTTAACCCATTTAACTGTTTCAGGCACCATGGCTGCTGGACTGAGGCCGGTGGTCTTGCTGCTGTTGCTGCTGTGTTGCTGCCAACTGACCGCAGCCAAAGAAGGAAAATCCACAAAGAAGGGAAAGAAAGGGAAGCAAGTCGTCTGTCCATCGTAAGTAAATATACTGTAATCTCCGAATACATCCATTCTCTGTACGTTGCCATAACTGTCAACATCCTCCTCACAATATGTCATCATGCTGTTTCACCCCCATGCTACATTATCTAGATATTATTCATTACACATGTACATATGCACCTTGTTCTTTGTGCACAATAGTGGTAATATCACCAATACTGAGAGCAAGACAAGGCAAGGAACGTGTATTTGTGCAGGATATTTAAAAGTGCTTTTCATTGATTCATTGACTATTAATACCAACATCTGTGAATAATGAACACTTTCCTCACTTTCATCATTTATAAACTTTCCACTGCTCCATTTCCAGCATGACAGATGTGTAATTGATCTTCTAAAGTTAAAAGAAACTTTTGCTGGGGATAATTTTTTGTATGAGGTCATTGAACATTCGTCGTAAGTGTCAGTTTAAAAGCAGAGTCCTTTTTGTGTCTTCAGCAGTTGCAAAACTAAAATTTGTTCAAAAATGTGCCCGTAATTTGAAAATATCCCACTTTACTGTAAAACATTACACCTAAAATTTGCCACTAAAAACTAAAGACTGCTTTTTTAAGGCAATAAAATAACCAATCAGAAATGCAAATTTGTATATTTTGACAGTTAGTACTTTCTTTAGGTTATAAAATGTGTAAAGAATTTAAATGTCATTATTATTCATTTCTGTTATTATCTTATTTAACAGCCAGTTGTCCGCAGAAGATCTGGCCCAGGTTCCGGCTAACTCCACCTCCAACATCTTGAACCGTCTCATGGTCAGTTATGACCCAAGAATAAGGCCTAACTTTCAAGGTAATGATGCAATCTGTACGGGGAAATGATGACAAACATTCAAACGATGGGTTTGCACATTTTTTTATGCTTAAAAACAATAAAAATGTAACGTTAAATTTGCTAAAATGATCATTATATCCTGGCAGGTATCCAAGTGAAGTATTCTGTCCCTCTGGTGCTCCCTAGTGCTGTAATCCAGTTTGCATAAAGTGAACTGACACAGGGAAGTTACTGTTTATACAGTTGCCAGACAGTTGTCCGAAATACACATTTAAAATGACAACAAAGCAGTGACAGTCACTGTAAAACACCCTTATGTCTCGCTTTGTGAACAACAGAATATGTTTCAGTGCATTAGCCATGTTGTGCAGCTACACTTGCTGTGGCCACCAGCTTGCACGAAAGCCGCCTCTGCAGGGAGGGGCTTTGGAGATCGGTCTGGAGGGACGGAGGTGGGCAAGGTGTAAAAGTTAGCAGCTCAAGCTTCAAAGCATTACTCTGACATAGGAAAATATACTTGTATGCCGTCTAACCCAATCGAGAGGACCAATAACTAATACATTTAAAATAAACAGGGAGCAGTGGCTTGTTTATGTGACAGATCCACTGCATTTTGCTATTTAATAATAAACTTGGTTACATATGTTTTATTTAAAAAAGGCCATTGCTGCTCGTGTTGATGCTCCCGCCTGTTGACTGAACAGAATAAACAACAAAAGAAAGCAAATGTTACTCAACAGTCGATTGTTGCAGGAAGAAAAGATGATGAGACGGAGAGAAGATGCAAAACAAAGCAGGAAACAGGACGAGGACAGAAAGAACATGAGGAGTCAGTGTGGTTGATTTGCTCCATGAAGCTTCAAGCGACACCATATGTCCGTCACCCCCCTCCCTCTCTCCCTCTCCCTCTCTCTCTCTCTGCAATAGACACACAAGTTACACACTGCTGATGTAACTACTGTATATACACGTGTACACACTTTTAGGCTTTACAGCTTATACTAACATTTAAGTTAATATAGTGTAAAAATATTGTTGCATTCAAAGACAGTCAGGTTATTTTCAGTGTGAGCTTTATTAAGTAACATGAACGTTTTGATAAAAAGCAGCCACGTTTGTGGACGTAGAGGCAGAAATACTCGACCAATCGACCAATCAGTGCGACCCTCGCAGGTACAGGGGTCGACCAGATCAACTGTGGACTGATGCTGAAAAATGAAAACATTTTAATGGTCATGCATCGTGGAAAGACAACAAGGAAGTGAGTTTAATAGCAAAAAGTCACAGACACAATGGGCAGAGACAGAAACAGGCCAAGGTCAAAAATCCAAAAAGGTCAGGCCGCGAGGCAGAAGTGCCGGCCGGGCTGAGGAGGAGTCCTGCTCATCTGTGAAACAAAGCTAAGTCACTTGAACGCACCACGGTCTGGCAACGAACAAAGGAAGGGAACCGGTGGAAGTAATGAATCAGTGGCAGGTGTGGATAATAACACAGACACAAGGGCAGGAACTGAAGAGAAGAGAACTTCAAAATAAAACAGGAAGCAAAGACAAAGGAGGAGACAGTCCCAAAAAGTCAACAGGAATAAAGGTTATATATATATATATATATATATATATATATATGTATATATATATTATACACTTAACTTAGTATATTATATATATAGTTTATACATAAAGAGTATATAAGTTTGTCTTATGTGTGTTGCAGGTATCCCCGTTGAGTCCAGGGTGAACATCTTCATTAACAGCTTTGGGTCCATCCAGGAGACCACCATGGTGACACACACACACACACACACACACACACACTTAATGTTGTTGTTTTTCTGTATTGTACAGTTTCTGCTAGAGGTAGAGGCATGTGAAGTAAAGTGTTTTCACTATTTGGGCGGTTCGACATGGTAATATGAGTAGTTTAAGCACACTGGCCTTATAAACAGCAGTGTGTGTGGGAGTTTCAGCAGATCAATTATCAGGAGCAGCAGTGTGATTGTGAACACACTGTCTCTCTCTACAGGACTACAGAGTGAACATATTCCTTCGTCAGAGATGGAACGACCCTCGCCTTCGACTTCCTACCGACTTTAAGAGCGAGGCGCTGACTGTGGACCCCAACATGTTCCAGTGTTTGTGGAAACCAGACCTTTTCTTTGCCAACGAGAAAAACGCAAACTTCCACGACGTCACACAGGACAACATCCTGCTCTTCATCTTCAGGAATGGAGACGTATTGATCAGTATGAGGTACGCACACACAGTATTTATCTTTTTTTAATCAATCCCCAGGACCCCTGACCTACTCCTTCCTGCTCTAAATATCAAGCACTCCCAGCAGCAGATAACCGCAGTCAACCACCGCAAGACCTATTTGTGAGTCCACCACTTTGGTCCTGGAGGAAATATCTCAACAACTATTGAATGTCATGATATTTTGCAAATAATCATCAGGTCAGAATTTCCAATTGTCCAAGACAAGATTTATGAATGACATTCCCATCAGCCTCAGTTTTACTGTCGTTTAGTGCTAATTAGCAAATAAATAACCTTGACAAACTACATTGTCTTGATATACAGGTAACAAAAAAAGTAAAAAGAAATACATGTTCATGAAGAATACAACAAGCTATGCAAGTTCAGAGAAAGAAATAATCAAGATTGTATTGTATTGTTTCTGCAGAAAACAGTGGAGTCAAAGAGGCTGATGCCACGTGGCCATTTACCCACTCACCTACTCTTATCTAAGTGGGGTGCTTTGGATAAAAGCTCTTTATAAATGCAGCCATTTGCCATTTTTCTATGTGTGGGTGACTTTTTTAACTTATTTTATTGATTTATTCTGCTACTCAGGGCGTTTTGAAAACCCTGACAAAGGCAGTCTGACTATAACGTTCTGTAAACTACAAGTGTTAAAAAACATTATCTCTTAATAAGACTGTTTTGTTCTTTCTCCTGCTGAACCTGTGTGTGTGTGTGTGTGTGTGTGTGTGTGTGTGTGTAGGCTGTCAGTGACGCTGTCTTGTCCCTTGGATCTTACACTCTTCCCAATGGACACACAGCTGTGTACGATGCCGCTGGAGAGCTGTAAGTACACACACACACACACACACACACACACGATGTTAATGCAGATTACAGGCAGGGAAACACTTGACGAGCGTCAGAGACCTTCAGCTTCACTTGGACATAAGCCATTTGACTTGAAGTGTCTTATTTAAAGACAGAAACATCCATTCTTCAGTCTGTTGTGAAGATGTTTCCAGTCCTCAACAAGTCATTATGTGCTCTGCCACTTTAACAGCAGAGTCATTTAATCTTAACCTAATGAAACGTGCAGACTGTCGGTGAGACAAAGCGAGTAAAGTCTTTATAGGGCACAGTTGGCAGATTATTTTTATTCTGCGATTTCTTGTTTGTAATGTTGTTATAGTGAAATGGAACAACAAGAGATTTTGATTGGACAGTGTTTAAATCTATGGTGAACAGTGTGACATGGTTGCAGGAGTGTCTACATGCTGTTTCCTCATTTAAAAAACAACAACAACAACAGCTTTTTGTTGTTATTGACTCCGCTTGTCACATGTAACAGTAAAAACAACAAATAAAATGTTTACTTACCATGAGACATTCTGAATTTAGGCAGAAATTAAAAATCACCAGTACAACAGTGAGGACGTTTTTATATTGTTTTCCACAATAATAAACAATTTTAACATATTTTACACCGTTATTTAAATATGTTATATTTAATATAATATAATATAATATATAATAATAATTCATTATATATAATATAATCAAATATAATGTTTCACGTGCCAGTTGTCCCGGCCTCTGACAGCATGGTCCTTTTCACAGGGAATATTCCACGAGGCCTCACTGGACTGGATTTCCTGTTTACTGCTGACATTTAACCGCTTTATTTAAAAAAAAAAACACACACCTTCTACAGCAATCCAGGCTTGAAAATGACATTTCACATCAGTACAGAATACAACATTTGGGTTGCAAATGTCCACAGGACTGTGCGCAGCTGAACTGGCACGCCCACCTCATGGTTGCATTCGTTTCTCTTGTATGTTTTAGTTGGTTACACCACCAGTGATCTGGTGTTCATGTGGCAGTCTGACCCGGTCCAGATGGATGAGATTGCACTTCCTCAGTTCGACATCAAACAAGAGGACATCAAATATGGAAACTGCACAAAGTACTACCAAGGAACAGGTTAGTAATAATTGATTAAATAAGTATAACTACAGCATTAAAGGGACACTCTGGTCATTTTTAACCTCGGCTCTATTTATTTTACAGATTTGGGGAAAGTTAAATGTCTAATAGTTACCAAAAGTTTTGGAATTGCTCCGGTAAATCGCCTACAATTGCCCACAAGGATTATGTTGCAGCCATTGCAGCCCATTCGAGGTGGAGGCAATCTGCTGGAACAGTCCCAAAACTTTTGTTAAGTTTCAGTCATTTAGACCCCAAAATGTATAAAAAATAGGGCCCAGGTTAAAAATAGTTTCCCTTTTAAAGCAAAAAGTTTAAGAAATACATGCATTCACAGTAAAGACCCAGGATGTGCACATCTTCTCTTTTCTACACTGAGATCACTTGAGTTTCCCAGTATTTGTCATCTTCTGCAAAAGTTTGCCAGAATGTTTTTGAGTAATCCACAATCACCCCCTCTCCGTCTGTTTCTAGGATACTACACTTGCGTTGAAGTGATCTTTACGCTGCGTCGGCAGGTTGGTTTCTACCTGATGGGAGTTTATGCTCCGACTCTGCTGATTGTGGTTTTGTCCTGGTTATCATTCTGGATTAACCCCGATGCCTCAGCTGCAAGGGTTCCACTGGGTGAGAACCACAAATACACATTTTAAATGCACCAATTTACATTCAAGTATGCAGCATTCAGAGTTTTACAGACGTTGTGCACATCCTTCAACACCTACAGGTACCACACCATCAGTGTCACTGTAGTCATCACCATAGCTGCTTCTTTACATTGAGGGAGGCGTTACTGTGGTCACCAGAAGCAGAACTTCATCCGTGAGACTAAACATTGTAGTGGAGGTGCAGGAAGTCCCGTTTCCCATCTGTAATACTGCCAGTGTGCCACTCTGTAAGCCCTATAAGCCCTTTTCAGACATGGAAAAAGTAACACTGCTGGCGTCATCTGTAGACATCAGCTTCATTGAGACATGAGAGGACATTTGCTGAAGGAGCCACGGTGCTCGTGAGAGAGAGATTGAACTTTTTTTGCTGTCAAGTTAATCATCACAAGACCAGGTTTATTTATACAGCCCAACATCTCAAATCACAAATGTGCCTTATGTGGCTTCACAATCTGTACAGCATATTCAAATAAGGTTTATTAAGGAAAAAGTCTCCCGAAAGAAGAGAGGAAAAGCAGGAAGAGGAGGGTTCCCTCTCCCAGGATGGACAGAATAGACCAACTCAGTAGAATTACAGCGTGGACACTCAGGAGGACAAAATGTAGATCGATTGTAGACAAACAGGAAGGATCCAGAAGGAAGCTGAGCAACTTCAGGTGTCGCCAAACAGACCTGAGCTGCACAGCCTCCTCTCCACCATGGAGACCTGGAAAAGGACACACTCAAGACTCAATGACAGCATTCAAACAGAAAGAGAGACTCCAAAACGAACTAATAACTAACTATTAGTCATTTAGAAAAGGGCCCAGTTTGAAAATACCAGTTACCATTTTGAGTCAGTTACTTAACACATCGTTGCAACTAACCGACTGCTTTTCTGTCTCTGTTTTTCTTTCTCTCTCTCTCGCAGATTTAAATTGACACAAATGTGACGTATCTGGGAATAATCATCCACACGTTGTCTCAACATTAACGTGTTAACATCTGTGTGTTTCTAGGTATTTTATCAGTTCTCTCTCTGTCCAGTGAGAGCATGCTGTTGGCGTCAGAGCTACCAAAGGTTTCCTACGTAAAGGCCATTGACATCTGGCTCATTGCCTGTCTACTCTTTGGGTTTTCATCACTGGTGGAATACGCTGTGGTGCAGGTCAGTTCTTACTTTTTATTTAAAGGTAAATGTACAAGTACAGTACAAAGAGTATGATACGGTTTGAGTGGTTTCACTTGAAAGACTAATTGTCTTTGTCTTCTGTGGCTGAAAACATCTCACACAACAACTTCGGAGGCTAAACTTGACTCCCTAAACACTTTTAGGGCAGATATTACTCAAACAGTGGATGTGAGGTAACTCGCTAGCCTAGTAACATTAAGACTACTAACATCCCATAATACAGCAGTCTCTGTAGGAGCTGGTATTACACTAGTACTTAAAACTGATGAAGTAGAAGTTTGCGTTTGCTGTAGAGTGACTAACCTGACAGAGAAAGCTCACTAAATATATTAAACCTGGTTTTACTTATATTGAAGATGACAAACAACCAGTGTGTTGTCTGCAGGACAGTCCCAGCAAACCACAGCATGAAGCCACCAAAGCCATTTAATAACTAAACACAGGTGCAGGTCGAGTTTTATCAAAGAAAACTGAGCGATCTCAGAAGAGCTTCATTTCATCGTGTTATCACCGTTATTGCAGAGGACCTTACCGTACCTGCCGCCACTGACATGGCTAGAGAGGTTCTGGACCTGGATCAGAGGTTCTGGATACATTGAAAACCACACAACTGTCCAACATTACCAATCAGAGGTGGATCCAAGAAATGTGTGTTGACATACGACAACAGAGCGCAGCTCGTATAAAGGCCTTGTTACTGGTTTATGTGAAGCATGTGTGGGCAGGTGACTTTCAGGAGCAGTTTTTCTGTTCTTGGTATTAATTGGCCTATTAGCAGGGGTTAATTAACTTTTTGTTGGTTGCTGTACTATTTATTTATTTATTGGGTTTTAAGCAATCACACTGAATTATTTTGGCCCCTTTTGTGAAATAAAATTGAATGTGTGGTAATTTAGCTTCTGTGTGGACATTGGACTGATGACTTAGGAGGAATCTGGACCCTGAGGTTGGACCAGTTGGGAACCACTGGTTCTGAAATCTAGTCTGACATGACTGAGTGATGTTGTGGTAACTTAAAATAAATCCATAAAGCCGTGTCATCTAAGTCATGATACCCGTTAGCTTTAAAAGTTCAGGTACTGTGCACCGTTACTGGAATTAACTGTTAGACCCACACATTTCTTGTCAATACATTTCTAAATGCATTCATTCAGTAAGTAACCCCAATGAAACATTTTTGAGCTCGCTTTTCCGATGATGTCGTGATGCTTGGTCCTGATTTGTCAACAGGTATTTGTACGCCTTGCAAAGTGTGAGGATGTGTTCTTAAAGATGTGGTAGGCAGTCATTTTAGTTAGGAGTTATTGGGTACAAATGCCCAAATAACCGTGATATTTTAACGCACGTGGTCTGAGAGTAATCTTCTACTTCAGGTCCTCCTCTTTGCTCTGTTTTCAGGCTTCAGAAAATCTGGCATGTGACAGAAGACTTTGTCCAATCACAGATTAGCTGTTCTGCATTTGCAGATGTGCATGCACGTCCCTTCAGATGGTGAAAGCCTGATTCAGTGGCCGAAGATCCTGCAGAATCTCCTGAAACTTGAGATGAATGTCCAATACCTGCTTTGCCTGCAGCGGTGTATAGTACAAAACATGGTGCCCAAACAGTGGGTAATAACCTTTAAGCGGGGGTGGAGTATGTGTGGTGTACCACCCTCTCATCCCCCCGTTAGATGAGAGGGTGGTGCAGCTGCCTCTGAAATGGATTAATAAAGTTATTCTTCTTCCTCTTCTTTTCTTCTTTCATTATGTGTGTACTATACATTACATTCACATGCAGTACATTGTGTTCATGAAATCCACAAAATCCATTGTCCCTCTCTCTATTTCCAACTCTCTCTCTCTCTACCTGTCTCTCTCTCTCTGTCTCTCTGTCTCTCTGCCTGTCGGCCTCTCTCTTTGACTGTAGGTGATGCTGAACAGTCCCAGACTGATTGAGGAGGAGAAAGCCAAAATGGCCACGAAGGAGAAAGCACTGCAAGAGAAAGAAGGAAAGAAGCCTTCAAATAAAACTAACAACACAGTGAATGGGACTGGTGGGACACCCATACATGTCAACACTCTGCAGGTAAACAAATGGGCCAGCATTGTATTTCTGTCACTTACATTATTTGTAAAACGCATTACAGGCGTCCTTGAAGATGAGATTATTATTATAGAGTAAGTATTTTGATATCTGCATCTTGTATTTCGTTTTGAGTTGTGAGGAGCAAGAATGGCAGAAAGTAAGAACCGTTAATGAGGAACTCTTCTAACCTTGTTTTTTGGCTTAAGTTTTCCCTGAATGACGGGGAAATGTATTATCAGAGCAAAATTGCAATGATGTGCAGCTACTGAAGCTTTACCTTTTATGTGTCATTAGAAAGAACAGCATTGTCCTCATACACAAAGACATCACATAAGCATTATTGTATAATAAGGAAATAATTATGGCCCCAGCATGCTTCCCTGAGTGACCCCGTAGGTTATGGACTTTTAAGCTCTAAGGCAAGACTGAAACTATTTGACGACTCTTTCTTTATACAGCAAAATGCCAATGAAAAATGCCTTTATTGAGTCTGTCTCTGTCTTTTTCCAGGTGGTAGAAACTCGCTGTAAGAAAGTTTGCACCTCCAAGTCGGACCTTCGCTCCAACGACTTCAGCATTGTGGGATCTTTACCTCGAGACTTTGAACTTTCCAACTTTGACTGTTATGGTAAACCAGTTGAAGTGATGGGGGCCCTCAAGTCCCAGAACAAAACCAACAAGAAACCCCCACCACCCAAACCTGTCATACCCGCCGCTGCCAAACGCATCGACCTCTATGCAAGAGCCCTCTTCCCCTTTTCCTTCCTCTTCTTCAATGTCGTCTACTGGTCTGTCTATCTGTGAGAGGGAGAGGACGAGTGTAGTGGTTTGTATCCGGTAGATTGTCACAATACTGATATTGAAACTACATTGAACTTGAAATGACATAGCAAATAAATATACTGAACTATATACTTGTAAAAAAAATAGATTTCTGACGTTTCAGGGGCGTGTTTGCAGAGCTGCAGAGGCCGCCACGGTCCCTGGGAACTGTACCAGTTACAAAACCTTGGAGCCGTTGGCTTGAGTCTCCTTTAAGCCCAGACATTAAGTAGGCACTGCATGTGTGTCTCTGTCTTATACAGGACATTGTGCTGATGTAACCTTGCTGTGGTCATCAAATACCCCTACACTGTGCATTAGAAATCAATGCTTTTTGCTAGGGGTACGATTACTGGTAACACTTTATGTTAAAGGTAAAGAACTGCAAAATGGCCAATACTAACTACATAAGACATTAGAAAATATATATAAGAATATACACAGAATATATTAATAAATATAATGTAAAATAATGCAATAAATGATTACAAACATACCGTTCAACCTCTATGTTATTTCCTCATCCTTATTTTTACAGTAAGTTTAGTCAGTTTGTTTTTATGACATTTTCTCATTATTATGAATGAGAATATGAACTTAGATTTAAATAACAAGATTAAGGAATATAGTAAATATAGTATAAGAAAGTTCTAATAATGATAACATGAAACATATAATGTGTAAAGCATAATAAAATATAAAATGTGTGCAATTTTATGGCAAAGTTAACCTTTGCCCTTTACCCAATCACAGGACTCATAGCTGCTGTAAATGCTAGTTTACATTAAATGGTTTGAAAGGTTTTGAAAGTAAGTGAAGAGTGGAAGGTAAACAGCCACGCTACAGAAACAGATGTTCATATCCTCCTTTGGAGCATAAGCTAATTTAACCAGCGTAGAAAGTTAAGTCACGTTTGCAGTGAAGGATTTGATTTGTTCACGTTCACATGTGATCTGGATCTGATCACAAGCCTTAGCACCTGGTATCAAAGAGGTGCTGCACACTTAAGCATGTTATCTGAGCTGTAAACTAAATGATATGACTGTACAGTGATGAAACACATCAGTGCTGGTGTTAACGCTGACATTTGTTCAAAACTCACCTCTCAACCATCTAGAGATGCTAACCAGCAGCCTCCGCTTGAAGACCGATACAATGCCAACAACCTGCCCGGCGATAAACGTCTGTGTACTCTCATTGAACAGCTGATGTACATCACCGCCTCACCACGGAGGCGATCAGTGTCTCAGTCTCTCCTCCATCTTCACAGTTGATGGGTAAACAGCTGAATGCTACAACGCTACATGGGAAACAAAGTTCTTCTTAGTTAGTTTTGTTTCTACAAAAGTTTATTCTGTTTTAACTTTTTTTCCCGGCACCCCCTGCAGCCTAAATGCACTTCCCTGGTTCAAATGAATGTGAGGACTGGTGTTTGTTGACTCACAAGGACTCACCTCCTCAGGTGGTCACAGTCCAGTTGTTTGGTCGGCACCAGAGTGTGGTTGGCAGCTTTTACACCAGCCTAAATGAACCAAACCGGCCCATTTAACTTCAGATTACCATAACCATGATATGATAACATACTTACTATCCTCTGGCACTTGTACCAACTGATCGGTGTGTTTGGATAAACGCATGTGTTAATATCTTTTATGCACAGGTTCCTGCTGATCCATACCTCTTACCATAAAGTGCTACAGAGCTTAGCCAGCTCAGTCAATAACAACTAAATGCTATGGCCTCATGACAACATTGCAGCAGCATCATAGCATGTTGCTATGCTCGCTAACTGCTAACTGAGTATGCCTGGTCTTATATTACACTGCTAAGCACCAGTTCAGCCTGGCAGACAGCTGCTACACTGTATATGCGATGCTCTTTCTGTCAATATATTGCTGTGTTATGAAATCCAGAACCACCGAGCACTTATTTTCAGGAAAAGTTCAATAAAAGTCTTTTTTTCCTCAGAAACAGATGTCTGATATTTTACTTTTTGATCAAATATTCAAACAGGAAAAGGGACAAAACATAGCAGAAGACACGTGAGCCTCTTATCTTCATTTACTTTGAGTGCTTGACTGTGATGGATAAAATCAATTAGTGCAGTCACATCTTTAAAGTCAACAACAATGGTCACTCCAGAGGAATATATATCACCCACAATGCATTGCAGGTATGCATCTGTTCACAAAAAAACATTCATTGATAGGTGTCAGTTATGTACATAAAATTCTGAATGTTTTATTGGTTGATTGATTTATTTACATGGGACAATGTACTTCAATCTACATTTCAGTGTAAATGTGCTGCAGTTAGCCAACACGCTCATTCAATTCAATTCAGTTTCATTTATATAGCAACATATCATATGTGTATGTATACACACACAGACCCACATTCCCACCATGAGCAGCACTGTGGTGATGGCAAGAAAAAAACACTATTTAACAGGTGGAAACCTCGAGCAGAACCAGAACCAGGTGTGTGTGTGTGTGTGTGTGTGTGTGTATGTGTATATATATATGGGCATTATATATGTGCATTTCTTGTATTGGATATGTATAATTAAAGAAAACAGAGCCTATTGTTAAATAACGGTATATAACGTGCTCCTTCAGTCTGCATCTGTTGTGATGCGTTCAGCCTCGTCTTGGTCTTATATGCTGTATGTTAAGGCTCTCGGCTGCTCTCGGCTGCTCTCGGGTTTCTCTCGTGCCTCATCGGTATTCCTAGGCAATCCTCTGCGCGCGCCCGCAGTCCAGCAGCAGCAGCAGCAGCAGCGGCGGCGGCACGGGCACGCGCATCTCAGGAGAGAGGACAGGGCATCTGCAGAGCTCGAGACGCTTCTGAGCCAACCTGGGAGGACGCCATGAGCTCGCGCCTTGTGTGATGGAGGCGATCATTTGGCTAATAATTAGATAATTGGGCTTCTGTGGCGTCGCGCGAGGAGCCTGAACACGACCATGAAGCTGCTGTTCGTGGTGACCCTCTTATGGCGCGAGGCGTTGTGTGGATCTCCGAGCGTCCAGATCGGTAGGCTTTTTCTTTTACGTGCCATCGACCCGCCGTGCTCGTGATGCCCCTCTCATTCACCGCTGTCTAAATGATTGTCTCTGTTCTCCATCTCCCATTCATCGGTCCCCGTGTCTTCTTCCTCCCGACGGGGGCCTCTCCTCCGCGGTGTCCTCCTCACTGCACCGCTGTCGGCACCGAGAGGCCTCCTGACTGTGTCGCGGCTGCTGCAGTGTTCTAATTATGTCAAACTGTTTCGCCTTTTATGCTTGTGAATGTGCAGAGTGTGTGTGTGTGTGTGTGTGTGTGTGTGTGCGTGTGTGCACGTGTGTTTGTCTTTAAGGTGTTAACGGGCACACAGCTGAAGGCAGGTAAATCCAAGATTATTCAAATGAAGCACTCAAAGGCACCATTTCTTGCTGGAATGCAAATGTGGCCTCTAAGGACCCCGGAGAGGATTTACAGCCGTTAAAAACAGACCATAATCAAACATGTCATCACCTTTGTGTCGCTGTGTTTTTCTGCTGTTAGAACTGAGCTGTCAAAAAGATTTTGTGCTGCTTATTTTGGTGCTTTTTTCACTCATTTCACATTCAAATGTACCTGTCATGTGAAGGATTCCTCTGATTGTCAACAGTTTCATCTCATGCACAGACACAAAACAACAACCCCGAATCATTCTGTTTACATGGACGCTAAATAAAGGGACTCGATCAGATGTGCGTTTTCCATCCCCGAAGCATTTAATCAGAAAAGAATATCTGTTTTGGTTCGGCCTGCTGTGAAGCATCTAATCTGGCAGAAATACATCCATCCCTAAATCTTTGAAGGTCTCCAACAACAAACGTTGTGTCGTGTTTCTGTCCTCTTTTATTCCAGCCAGACAGAAACAATTGGATTAAGCGTTTACCTGCTTATTAGGTGCAAATATATTCCGATTGAAGGGATTATGAAAGGTTTACACCACCCCTCTTAACCAGATTGGGCCCAATGTGTGTCCAAAGTTGGATGTTATGCCTCTGTGCCGTGGATCTTTGGTGACACTGGAGGAAAAGTAAAGGGGAAGTCCTAAAAATACATCATGTGTGAATGTCTGTTCCAGATCTATCTGGTAGATGCTGAGGACAAATGGACCTGGTGGTGGCACTAAAGGGATGGTCAGGGGAGCATGTGGACATGTTGTGCCAAGATTATCAAGCAGATCTGTGACCTGCTGGTGTCACTATTGTGTCGATCCGTCCAATAGTTGTTGAGATATTTAATGAATACAATCAAATGTTACATAATCAAACGTGTGTTGCAGCTTTTTTATTCTAAAATTGGTTAAAAACTGATTTTTTTCTGTTTGGCAACATGCAACACTTCACATCTGCGGATCATCTCTTTATACTACAACACTGGCCACATGCGTGACACTTTGTCACTCTGTTATACATCTATAAAACTATTATATTGTCTTTGAAGACCAGTGTGTTTATTGCATCGGCCGTGTTACCTTACTGTCACAGAGGTAAATGAGATATGAGATGTGCTTCAATAGGCTTTATTTATTTATTTTGCCAGTAAACACAAGTAATTCCTTGCAAAACAAAACGATACAAACTCCCCAAACATACAACAAAAGACCATTTGTACAGCTACACATATAGAAATACAACAGTGCTGTCTCGTCCACGTCACACCTTCTGCCATCGCTTGCAATCCACCTGGGAACGAATCATTGTGCATGTTCATCGCTGACAATCTCCTGCAGATATTGAGCACGCATTGTGTCACAGAGGGGACATCTGGTCACCTGGTGGTCATGCAGCAGGAGAGCAAGGGGGAAGGACAAGTGGCACCATGTTGGGGTGGGCTGTAAACCCCTCTGTGACTGGAAGTGTCCCATTGTCCCATTGTGGATTCTGCCTCACCTGTCCCCTCTCCCCACCTGGCACAGCCCTTTCATGGAGGTCATCAATTAATGAAAAATGTTGCTCAATTAAGAGTTAATGCATGATTATTTTCTTTTTAGTCTCGTTTTGAACGCACATTTGTGACAACAGTGTATAAAATGGAGTCCAAAAACACAGGTTTGGTGAGGGTTGAGTTTGAGTGAGAAGCATTTTGTGTAAAAGTGATGCACAGGTTTGTGTGGAGAGGTTTAAACAGTGAACTGGTTTAGAGCACTGGTAAATGGTTTTTGTGTTGGAATCAGTCGTGTTTGTTTTGCTCCTGATGCTGAGTTTGTGCATATTGACTATCTGTATAATATAATAATGATTTGACTTTATGCTGTTTGTTTGGTAAGTTGGAGTGGTTGGATTTTAAATGTCTGTGCCCAGAGGACCATTGGCTCCTAATCCTGTCATGGACAGGCTGTTTTAGGAAAGGACCATTTATTTGTGAGCCACTTTTAAAGATGTGCGCAGGAGGAGCCACGGGAGTTGAATGCCACAGGGTAGTGAAGTGAGAAAGCACTAAGAGATGGACCAACACATTGTTGGCTTTTGATCATGCAGTTAACTCCTTGGACTTCACATGTTTTTGGTTTGTCTATGCCACGTGTGACGGAGCACCAACAGCATGCAGGTGTCCTCTCCATCCAAACCCTCCAGCCCCTGATTAGCACTCCTTCTAATGAAACTGAACTTGACCTCTAGCACACTGTCGGCCATGACTGACTGACCAAACAACCACCAGACCAGTGTTTGCATTTACCTCACAAACTGTATTATTTGCACTAAGCAGGACCTGTGGTGGCTTTGTGAATTATGTCCCCTGTCCTGTCGGGTGTGTTGATGTTATTAGCATCGCAGGGCCTTATGGGGAGGAGGTCAGTGTGGTTGGATATAGTCAACCATAAACAGATCGTTGTAGAAGCTAGCATGTGTATGTTTACTTTCCCAGACCTTAACCGAGAGGTAGTGGACCAGAAAACAGTCAAATGAATACTTTATGAGACAGTCATCTGTAACAGTGACAAGCAGCATCGTGTGTAGTTGTTCAGAGGATTTGTTTTTCTTGTGTGGCGCCTAAACGTGGATGATTCCACTCATCAGCAACATCTGCATCGATGTACACAGAAATGCAGGATAACAGCATGTCAACTTTAACAGAGTGAGTGCAGAGCTTTGTTCCATGTGACTGTATGTGAGCGTGTGAATGGCTAATCCTCTCATAAGGCGCACACTCCTTTAACTATCTAACCCTTTTTTTAAAGAGCTGAATACAACTTTAGTACCTTTAACAGACTTAATAAGCTAATCTAAAGCTAAGATGAACCACCAAAAAACAAAACCCCAAACTAATAAAAGCCTGTTTCACCTGACGCTAGTCAATGTTTCCATTTATATGTCCTTTTGTCAACAAGTACTAGTTGTTCTTCAAGTGTATGCACATCCCAACACGACTTCAGGTGCATGGGCAAAAACAATCTCAAGCTAAAGGAGCGCTGAATACATGCTCATTATAAAAGGCTGCTTTTAAAATCAGGGAACGTTCAACATGCGACCGAGAAGGTGGAGACTCCACCTGAATCCACCCAGGAGTGGGTGCAATCAAATGCCTGACTCTCTGAAAAGAAGACTATCTGAATATTTTGTGGACGGGACCCATCACTGTACACAAACACGAGTAAACACAAGACATCAACAAACAACCGTACGCATGAGTAGCGCACGGCACCTGGTGATAACCATGTATCAAAATGGCTCAACTGAGATAGGGCAGTGAAAATAACAGAAACATGGAGGAGATCCAGGATTTAGGGTGTCGCCAGCGGCACCTGTCGCTCGCTAACATTCACTCCAAGAGTAACTTCCAAAAAGTCCTGTGCTCTTCGCAGCTGTGTCTGTAGCTGCTGCTGCTGCATGTTTGTGCATCCAGGGAGAGGAACTCCTCCTCTGTTGTTCAAAGGTTTTAAGATTTTATGGTTGTTAAAGATGGAATGATATATTTCTCCATAAAGAATAATCCCAAATGTAAATCTGATGTATGACAAAATACATTAACCACATATATAGTGAATATGTCCATGAATGTCTCACACATACATATATATATATATATATACACTCATATCATGTATGAATAGAGCTGCAACGATTACTCGAGTAATCGATGAGTCGGTCGAAACAACACTAATTGACGATTATTTTGATAATTGGTTAATTGTTTCTGTCATTTTTCAAGCAAAACCATCAAACATCTGCTGCTTCCAGCTTCTTAAAGCAGAAGATGCTGCTTTTGTTTGAGTCTTTGGGTTTTGGACAAAAGAAGCACTTTGAAGACGTCACTTTGGGCTCTGGAAAACTGTGATGAGCATTTTTTTATGTTTTGACATTTTCTAGACTAAACGATTAATCAATTAATCGTGAAAATAATCTGCAGATTAATCGATAATGAAAGTAATCGTTAGTTGCAGCCCTATATATGAGTATCATCAGAGTGTTTCCAGTAGACATTCAAACGTCTTAATCAATAACATTGTGAACGAAACACATGGTCTTTGCGTAGCTGATGATGGAAGTAGCATCTCGCCTCCTGCGCTCTGCTGAGAGGTGCCCATGTGCAGTGATCATGTATGAAAATGGACCAAATCAGAACTGAAAACATCAGATTTGGGCTGCTCACACTGTTATAAAACAATAAATCTGATCTGAGTCACACGTGAGCAAAACATTTCTCCTTCTTTTTTAGTATTGTACAGTTCAGCTGAAGCTAAGAGGAGTCTTCAGAAGGGAGCGGTGTTTCCAGGGGAACAATGTCCAGCAGGAAAGTAGAAATTCAAAGCATTGTGTGAATACTGACTCGTTTAAATCCAGTCAGAAGACTGACAGAACATGCTCTATGTAAACTGCAACAGCAGGTTTCACACAACAGGTTTGTTGTGTGTGTGTGTGTTACCAATAATACCACAAACAACAAGGATGGAACCAAGACACATATGTTTGTTACAAATGAAAGACAACAGATTGCATTTTATTAAATAAATATTTAATAAAAGAAAATAAATCTACATTCCTGCGAGAATAAAACTCTTTTCTTTCCAGTGAAGAGGTGGTGGACGAACTCTTCACAGACAGATTTAGATTTTAGTCACTGAGAGGGAGTGCAGCTCCACATCATGTCCTCCACACGCTCCTCTTTTGGCAGCCATGTTTTCATCTCTCTCTCTCTCCCTCTCTCTCTCTCTCTCTCTGTACTGATAACACAGTGCAGCAGATTTTACAACAGCTTTCCCCAAACGTTTCCTAATATTTTCCTCTGCTGCAGTGTCAGTCAGCTGGTTTTCCTCCCATATTTTGCGCCTCTTTAACAGGAACGACTTAACATGCAAACATACGCATTGGAAACACTCATCGGTGTTATTTTAACACGAAATCTCGACGCTGTCTTTTTGTAAATAAGGACAAATGTGCCAAAAGAAGAGGCACAGATGCTTTGTCCATTTCTAACAGAAAGGCCTTGTTCAGTGTAGGAGGTCACACAGCACTCAGTCTTAGTCAGGAGCAATTCAAAACTTGAATATTAATCAATAGATAAATAGCTACAATTAAACTGATCATCATTTAAAACAACATCCAGCACCCCCACACCGTCCAGTGAGCCTGCACCAGAGAGGCAGATAATTATCTGTTTGTTGTTGCTGATACCGCTGCGATAAATAATCAATCATTTATAGAAATCTTACAAATGCAAAACTGTGAAGAGGACAATATATATATATATTTAAAAACACCAAGAGTTAGAGAACCTACACGATCCCTACAATCCAGCCGCTTGTCCGCTGGGCCCATTGCATTCTGGGTATGGAGACTAATTCCTAATACCAGACGTGAGCTGTGTCTCCATTTGCGTTGTTCAATACTTACACTTTCTTCTACACTACACTTCTCACCCTCAATGGTCGCCATCTTGGCTACGTAGCGGAAGGAGAGGGACCACCAACCTGTGAAAATGGCGACCGTGGCTGAAAAATAAAAGCACTAAAAGTCAAAACAGCGTTTCTTTTTAATAGAACCGAAACCAGAAGAGCGCAGGCTGTTGTAGCAGCACATTAATGCAATCACATGCTCAGCTGTCCACGTACTTTTGGCAAGCAAACAAACCCCCAGCAACACATAGATAACGGCCGCAGGATTGAGGCTTTCTGTTTTGAACTTAAAGAGCAACTTGTGAATCGACGTGTAGGAAAAGAGGGTTTTACTTCCGCCTCAAGAGACGAACTGGACGTGATGTCGCGTGAGGGAGAGCGGCCTAACAAGCAACAACTAGCACAAGATGTCCATATTTACATCATAACTGCCCATATCACACGTTCTGGTGAGGTGAAGTGTACTGTGTCCCTATCCCTGCACAATACCAATACACATCATACAGGCAGGCTGTCCGCTGGGCCTACTGCATTCTGGGTAGGCACATTAGACACGCAGTTGTTGTCTGCCATCAGAAGACAGTTTCCATTTGGATGACAATCAATACAATGACTCACATTGTGATTGGTAATTGGAGTGCATACTTCCAATCAAAGCTGTGCAATCCTCAAGTATTTCCTTAATTAGAAAATGGTCTATTGTTGACCAGAAATCCTCAAAATCTCTCGCTGCTTGCAGAAATAAAAATAACTTTTAATAGTTTTTAGAATGATGAAGGAATGCTATCTAAGCAGCACTGGAATTGATATTGGTATCAATAAAATAGAAACAAAGAGGAAACATTTTTAGTGTTTGACAGTCCGCCACCACAACGCACTCAGTGATAGGAAGACTACAAAGCCACACTTGAGTTGCTTAGCAACAGCCCGAACCCAGTGAGAAAACGAATTCTCACATGTTCCTGCACCAAAGTGGAAACGGTGACAGCTTGCATTGCTAATTTATACAACGCACTGAGAGAGGGAAGGAAGGAGAGACTAAATGTGGATGAGATTAAACTGGAGAGACTGTAACTGTACCGGGAGAGGACGGATCAGTCTCTGAGCTGTGGTTCTGCAGCAGAACCTCAAGTGCTGCTCTCCCAGTGGGTGCTCTGTGGTCGATTGAATGACTTTGCCACTTGGTCAGATCGCTTCACATGCACCGATGTGTGTGTGCTTGTCTATGTGCGGTGAAACTCACAAAGTCGTCGTCTTCTTGTTTACTGATTATATGCTGTGGTTGTGTTGACTGATTTAATATTGAACGGTCATGTGATGGTCTTTGCACAGTCTGTAGGCTTTATTTACACCCACTGGGGGAAAAGATTTCTCCGCCTATACTCCCACTCACAGCACATCACATTAGCTTGCTGTTGAAGGCTGCTGCTGAGAAGCTAGAGTGGATTCAGTCACTCACGCAGGCAGTATATATATATACATATATATATATATATATACATTTTTAACATGGTTAATAAGATTTGACAATAGGAAGTGGATAAGAGGACAAATTATAAGAATCCTATGATTTTATTGTCACTAACAGACTGGAGCAGACGTCGTCCACAACGAGCTCATGGTTGTATTATTTGGAGATACTGGGGGAGGGGAAGGTCTCTCTACATTACAACACATCAAAAACTGGCGTTTCTTGTGAAGTGAAAGATACGTTTCACCCCCTCTCTTCACCCCAATATTGTTTCTGCATGTCCTAACTCTATAAAGAGGTTGAGAGCAGGAGCCGACAGGACGTCCTGACGGAGTTAATGACTCTTTGGCTCTAATGCTCAATGTGAAAATAGCCCTGAGATCATTTCTGTTATGGTTTGGCCTTTTAATAGTAAAATTGAATAATTAATAGTGGCCTTGTTTTTGATGACAGAAGCTCAGTGAGCATGTTAAAGAAGCTAATAATTCTGCCTTGCTGTGAGCAGCCATACTTGTATACGGCCTCAGCCTCGCTGCTCAGGGCCAAAGATCATGTGTGTGGAAATATGACCTCATTCTGCCAGCTCCACCACAAGTGCTGCAGCTGAGTTGAGGTAGAATTTTCTAAATTGATATTGATTTTTCTTTCTTCCTCTGCAGTGCACGTGGGTTTACAAGTCAGTAATTCTTTCAGTCATGATCAGTGGCCCCCTGTGCACATGTGCTGGTCTGCGCTCTCTGATCAGAATCAGACAATGTTCACTATAAATGTTTCAGTCTGTGATTCTGAAAATGATTGGTAAAATAGATAGGACACATAGAAACATCTCTGAAATGGTGTTTTCCCTGACTGATCCATCATGGCTGACTGGTCTGTCACGTTGAGGCAGCTCCACACAGCCTCCAGATGCTGCTGCGGTCAGTCAGGCAGTGTCTTTGGGCAGCTACTGCAGAGGGAACCCTGCAGGCCTCTGATAGTGTTCACCAACCCAACACAGCCAAAGTAGCACATATATAAATGTCAGATAGTATAAGCAGGCTTTTGAGGTATACATTTGTGTGGTTAGATCAGTGGTCTGAATATCCACAGTGTACTATTACTAGAGATGATTAAACCAGTATTAACTAAAACTAACTTTTAAAAAGTCCAAATAGTACAAATGGTGTTCATCTCTCTGGAAAAAACAGCTGCGGCACACTAATATACATCCGCTGTGTGTCAGACACACAAAACAAGGCAGCAGGGACACAGTCTAAAGATTGCATTGAACCTGCGAAGATATGCAGCAGATGTTTGTGACAGAAACATGCATTTTAATTCAACTGCAATATAGTCCTCTGTCACTAGGGAGAAAGTCACCAGACTCCCTTCACAAATCATGCAATTATTTGATTTGTTGATTTAGAGGAAACTTGATACACATTGTGAAACGTCTGCAACAAAAGATTATTTCTTCATGCATGAGAATGTGTTTGGTAATAAACGTAATACATCCTTTTATTTACTTACAATTTATTTGCAAATTGCTGTTTTAAAACATTTTAGTGCCGTTCCTTCTGCACGTTACTCCATGTTTCTTGTTGTTGTGTTGCTGGACCTCCTGCATTGTGCATTGTACTACAACTCCCCTCAGGCTTTGTCATGGGCTCCACCTTGTTTATATAATCAATATAATTCTGCTGTTTGTCTATGTGTGTGTGTGTGTCTGTGCGTTTCAGGTGGTTTATTCCCCAGAGGTGCAGATCAGGAGTACAGTGCATTCAGAGTTGGCATGGTTCAGTTTGGGATGGCAGATTTCAGACTGACTCCACACATAGATAACCTGGAGGTGGCCAACAGCTTTGCAGTCACTAACTGCTGTAAGTATTGTTTTCCTTACGTTATTCTGAACACTGTTTGATGTCTCTTAATTATACCCCAAAAATATATAGTTTAGGTATCCCAAGGATTGGTATCAAGACCGATCCTGTCATATTTGAAGGGATTCTAATGGTCTTTTGTCGGGTTTTTATTGTGTGTCTGTACTCAAAGGTCACTGACTCTCTGTGTGACTGTTCTTCCAGCAACTCCCAACAGAATGAGGAGTGTCTAGTGAAATTATCTAGCTGATCGCGTTCATATTATATCAATAATTAATACATTAACAGCACAAAACCAGGACTTTTGGTATTTGGATTAATGTGCGGATGAATTATAAGGTGTGCAACATTTTTATTTATTTACTAAAAGTTATTAACAACAACAGGATATGTGTTTATATGAAAACATACAATTGTTGTAACTGTCTTTTAATTGTTTGAAGGAGGTTGTTTCAATCTACTGTTTCATGTCATTCATTTTTAAAAGTATAATTAACGGTTTTGAATTTGTGAAAGTAGATTTTTGCATCTGTTTAATCGATTTATTGATATGATTTTTTTTTTAATTAAAGTTTTGAAATGAATTTATATTTACTCAATCAAATCACAGACTGTGTATCGTTATGAATCTCAAAAGTTCTTTTAATTAAAATGCTGCAAATGCAAAAAGAAGTCAGAACTTAACTTCTAAATAAACTGGATAAAACAGATGTTATAATTGAAACTTCCTGTATTTTACTGGTCAGAAAATATTTATATTTACATAAATTCCAGATGAGAACTTTTATTTAAGCCGACTGGGACTACAAATTAAGAACAAAACATATAAGACCTACTGGAGCTCCTTGTTCTTTACCTTTAAGAAGAGAGGTAACCCATGGCTGCATCCAGGACTCCTCAGGTGGATCTCTAAATGTTTTCAGAAATTCAGAGTAAGTTAGCAACAAGTCTGCGTACAAAGCCCTGATTGGTGGATTGTTTCTCAAAGATTTATTTATTTATCAAACACAACGAGGTCCCTTTATGCAACATTTATGGAGGATTGAAGAGGATGAGTTGAGGAGTCTGAGAAAGGAAGCGGCTCTGTTGTCTGGTGGGACGGCAGCAGATACTTCTGTATCGCTTGCTAGATGGCAGCAGGGTGACAGGCCGTGGCTGGGGTGGGCAGTGCAGACACTGCACCTCTCCTATAGCACTGATGCTCGCTCGGTGGGTTCCCATGATGTTCTGCATGGTGTTAATCACCATGTACACCTTGTACACCAACTGTACACCTTGATGTCCGTGACAAGTTCTCTGTTGAGCTGATCCCCAGGAACCTAAAACTGTCCCCCCGCTGAAATCAACAAACAGAGTATTTCACTCACTCATAACAATGGCATACTAGCAGTTTTATGTATATATATATACTAACCTGATAATATTTTATTTCATTCTTTTAATTTACTGTTATAATGTTATACTAATACACTGATTTATACTAGTTGCTCGTCCCGGTTGTGGATAATGCATCTGCACTGGACAGATGTAGATTTAGAGCCAGGATGCAACACGTTCCCTGAGACTGTTTTCTCTCTCCACACACACTGACGAGTGAGCATCTGAACGAGGTTGCCTCACCTCAGTAGCATAGAGTTGGGAGTCTGGGGTCATTCCTGTTTTGTACCCAGAGAAAAGAGATCAAACCAATTGCAGAAAAGAAGTTTAACGTTTTGTACTTTTGATAAAATCATTAGTCTGGAATGTTTTACTTTTAGCAATTTCCATTTAAAATCACAAATGTGGACACTGCATGTAGCACATTGGGTGAAGGTTGATAACATCTTAGGGGCAGAAGCAGAAAAAAAGGGAAGCTTTCATTAGGACTAGGTATGACAATAGCTCACTGCAGGCATATGTTGTGGCAATTGGCCAAAGCCACAGACCAGAAGAAATCGCTTCAGTTGTTTTTAATTGTGGTAGTGTGGAGTCATGTTAGGTTTTAAATTCAGTAGCTGCAGAGCAAGATGGGAATGAGGACTCCATGCATGCAGTATACTCTGCCTTCATCAGAGCATGATGTAATGACGGCCTGAGGCTCAAAGCTCTGCTATTTAAGTGCAGTGTATTGTGATAGCAGTGAATGCACGGAGTCCTCTTTTCCCGCTGTCTTCACTCTTGTGAGATACCGTGACTCCCTCGGTTACATCACAAAGAATCAAAGCCGGCCTTAAATAATTAGGGGGAGAAGTTTAATCAGGAATTCCTGCATTTTTACAGATTCAAATATTTTATATATTTTGAACAAATTTTAAACATTTAACACCCTTTAATTAAGCAAGATTGAGAATTTACTGGATGGCACGGCATGTCAAGGGAGAGTTCAGTAATAAACTAGTCAAACAAAAGTTTATGAATAACTTTGAGAGACCTAACGTTGGTTAGCTGTTGTGTTATCTAGCTAGCTAACTTATCGATACATCACTTTGCACATTGGTGGAACTAGCCAGCCAGTCCGGAGTTAAAACGAGATGTGTAACGTTAAAGTTAACACTTTAGGCAACCACAAAATGCACGGCTCAGTTTGTACCTCAGTTTTAGGGTCACGGATTGGCTTCACAAACTGTAATTTATATTGAAATAACGTAAACATTCAACAGGAGCTCATCGGCCATAATTCTTATTATAACAGTTGCACTCAAATTCTGGCATTTAGTCATTATGAAAAAAGAAATGCACTTGTTTATACAGATCAGATTAAAATGTCAACCTGAAGGCACGTTGTAGCCAAACACTTACCTTCTTCGCCTGTTTGGCGTTTGGTGACCCAATGTCAGCAGAGAGGTCTGTGATTGATCCTCTCCTCAGAGAGGCTGTAATCTTTGAGCAGTTGTGTCTTTCAGATATCCATCTCATAATTTCCACTAATTTGCACTTGCAGTGGAAACTGTTCTCCAGAACCTTAATTAATAGTCTTTAATAGAGAAATGAGTTCATGGTTGATTCATGTTTATATATCAGGATGTTGGCTCAAAGCAGAGAACATGAATATATGCAGTATATAATGCACACTAATGCAATATTATACCCACAGAGAGAGAATGGGACTTTTTATTTCTAGAGTAAAGAACAAGGTCGTTGAAGTAGGACAACTAAATATAGCAGGAGACACAGTCACAAAGGACGTCTCTGTGTCCACCCTTTGAGTCAAAAAGCACACGTCCTAACATTACAGCCAATGTCGGCTCCCTTTGATAACATATATTCAATATAGCACATATTAAAGAAGCAAAATAGCTCAGTTTTTACACAATGGACAGATTTGGGGATCCGGACTACTGGAAACGTCTTGAGTTATGCCTCCTCCAGTCATTTTCAGGTCCAATATGGTCTCCATGGGAACATCTTCCTCCGATCCTCGACACCTGTCATCTCAGGGGGAGTGACAGGGGGAGGGTCTTTAACGCTTTGTATTACATTTGTAATACTGAATGTTTTGTTGCCTCCTCAATAAAAACAAGAAGCACCGTGAATGAGAAATCAGCTAAACTGAACCCTAGTATTCATCATCATCATCATCATCATCATCATCATCATCATCATCAGCTGCACAACAGCCTAAATGTTATTACAGAGAGCTAAAGGTTAAGAAGGTGAGCATCATCACAGGTGTTGAGCACAAGAACATCGTGTGTTTAATGTTGTATTTAAATCTTTCTCTCTTTCTCCCAGTTTGTTCCCAGTTCTCTCGAGGCGTCTACGCCATTTTCGGCTTCTACGACAAGAAGTCGGTGAACACCATCACATCCTTCTGCGAGACGCTTCATGTCTCCTTCATCACGCCTTCATTCCCGGCAGAAGGAATGAATCAGTTTGTTCTCCAGATGAGGCCGGACATCAAGGGGCCGCTGGTTTCATTAGTGGAGTACTACAAGTGGGAAAAGTTTGCCTATCTGTACGACAGTGATAGAGGTAACTACTCATCACATAGTGCTTCTGATTTCAGTGTCTGCTTAACCTTAATTAGTTTTTTTAAAGAAAGGCACTGAGTGGAAATTTCTTATCATTAATATCTCTGGGTGTGTTGGGTTATTGTGGGGGACTGTTTAATTGGATTATGTATGATTTGTGCATGAAAGTGATGAAGTACCTTGATTTTTATAGGTGTTTTCTGTGTCAGACAAAAACATAGCTTTTTGTGTGGTTTAACAGTTTTTAGATTTAAGTATATTTTGATATTGGGATCTAACATTACACTGTGATGGAGGATTTTACATAATATCACCCACATGTTTGTATTAAGTGTCAGAGTTGTTGCTGTGGACACCTTTGGGATTCGTTGTAGTCATCAGTGCTTTACAAGATTCAAATGTTTGTTCAAAGGTTATTTCAATCTCAGAGGCACTAGCCACAATATACACCTGGTTGTGCCTCATTAGTTCATCATCCCATAGATTATCATATATGTTGAATAGAAGTGGACCAAGAATGGACCCTTGGGGAACTCCACATGTCAAGAAAATACCACTGCTGTTGGTTATAGTCAGTAAAGACTATAGAGAGTCCCACCCAGGTTTCCAGTCTGTCCAGTAGTATTTTGTGGAGCTGTGTCTAAGCCAGCACTGAGATGTAGCGGTACTAAGACAGAGACTTTACCACTGTCTGTATTTAAATCAGTGCTATGGTCTGGTCAAAAAAACAATTGCTGAGTGCCATGAAGGTGCTGAACTGATGAAAAACAGCTTTTTTTTATATATATAGAGATCGATAACTCTGCTTTGTTGAGGTGTCTAAATTGTTCTCGCTTTAAAAGAGGCTTATTCACCGCTGTTCTGAGTGTTTTGGGGAAATAGCCTGACAGAAGAGAGGTATTGACTATTACCAGGAGGTGTGATGCCGTGCATTCAAAAACCTTCTTTAGAAAGCTTGTGAGAAGAGTATCAAGGCAGCAGGAGGACGAACACAGACGCAACACAATCTCCTCCACGGTTTTATGGCTGATGGGATCATATTGTGTCCTGCAGATTGAATTGGTTTTAAGACGAGGCGTGGGTGACATAGACCCTCTGTCTTACACAGAGGCGCTGACAGCTTGTCTGATTTTGAAATTTGTCTGCACAGAAGGAGGCAAAGTCGTTGCATTGTTCTTCCTTTATGTCTGACAATCTTCTCAGACTATATTGTTTCATTTGTCGTATCCATAACTGACTTTCATAGCAGCGTTACTGCCTTCTTGGACAACAAAAGGAGTTTATTTGAAACAATTACATACAAACCTAGATAGTTTTGATGAGATGAGATGAGATAAGCAGTTTTGTGAAAATGCTGAAGAATGGGTTGTATTTCTGATTTACCTGCAGTTCTATCCTTTTACCCATATACACTACAGTAAAAAGACAAGTATTGTAATGTAACTGTTTTGTGTGTGTGTGTGTGTGTGTGTAGGTCTTTCTACTCTCCAGGTAATACTGGACACTGCAGCAGAGAAAAAGTGGGTCGTCACAGCGATAAATGTGGGAAACCTAAAAGATGAGAGGAAGGACGAAGCCTACCGCTCCCTATTTCAGGTACTGATATTCTGTTAATGCACAGCTGTTCCTACTCACGCCACATCATTGTGTGTCAAAGGGGTGGTGCATTTCTTGCCCACTACCACATATTCCAAGATTCAGTCATGACGGTGACATCTCAAGCTCAATAGTGTGGTGTCCGCGGGGGATTGAGTGGTCGTCCCAGCTCCCACCTGTTAAGTCCCTTCCTGACAGGGGAAAAGAAGTGGCTGGTGACGCAGTGTTTCATGCAGGAAGAGGACAATTCAAATATAAAATCTGGATATTTTTCTATTTTTAAAATTGAGATTATGCTAGTTATTGTCTTATCCATGTGCTCCAGCATTACAATGCACCCTGGTTCTGATCTCAACCTTATCATCTTTTTAAATTAGATTTAGTTTGTACTAGAAATATGGAAAATACAGAAAGTGTGGCTAAGCTGTGTTCATCCCTCTTTAGTGCTACTTGCAGCACATTTGTATATTAGGTTGTGTTTTCTGTGTTTGCAGCAGTTTTCTAAATGCTGCACATGTGTTGTCAAATTGATGATGCTTTCTCTATTTGCATGTGTTTTTTAAAGTTGGCCACTGCATTAAAGGGCAAAAATAGCACAAAAACCCGGGCACAGCTTCCACAGTTTGTGGCCTTGGGTGGCGGGCAGTGTGCAACTGGATGACACACTCTCCAGTGCACCTTTCCTCCCACAGCCAAAACACCAAACTGCTGCTAGTGAGGCAGGAAAGTCAGACAAACAACACTTGGTGCACTGCAGAGCTACAACTCACGCTTTGGGCCTGCACAATATTAAGGACTGTGATAGTGAATACTGTTAAATACCTGTCTGTTTCTTAGGACCTGGAGATCCGTAAGGAGCGACGCATCATCCTGGACTGTGAACAAGACAAAGTCAAAGACATCATGGAGCAGGTCGATTCCAGTCTCGTCTTTCTACTACTGCTTATATACGTAATAATATCCATCCATAACCAAGAAAGCTCCTTCTTCCCCGTCAGTGTGCTACAGATGCATCCTTTGCAGCATATCTTATTTAGATACGATGCCACTTCCACATGTCCTCTTAGGTCATCTGACACAGACCTTATGGTTCCTGGACATTTAAAAGCAGACTTAAAATCATTCTTTTCCCCCTCTACATTAGTTTAGCTTTGTTTTTGTTGTAGTCTGTTTACCCGCATAATTTTACTGTGCTTAGTGTTAGTGCCAGGTGTGAACTGACGTACTTAGAGCCGTCCAGTTGTGATTGGACCACCTAAGACGCATGCTGACGCAGGTGTAGAGTGTGTAAAGTGTGTTGAATATTCCTGGCTTGTACTTTGATCATTTCTTCTTAACTTAACTCCTCTCCTCTTCATTCTTCAGTCGTTATCGAGTGAAACCCTGTATCTCCAAAATGTGTTATTTAGACTTTTTCTGATAAACTGAAAGATTGGAGAATCCATTAGTAAGCCATTAAATAACACACGGTATCATCTTATTTCATTATAAGCTGAAAATATTGTTGTGGCGCACGAAAAGTAGACCATTCGGAGATAAATGGTTTTCAGGGGACATCAGCGGTCGACTGTTTTCTTGTTTATTGTTGACACTGTTTGTACTCTTCTCCCCTCAGGTGATCACTATAGGCAGGCATGTGAAGGGATACCACTATATCATCGCTAACTTGGTGAGTCACGTCTATTCTCTGGTTCAGCCTGACAAATGAAGTTCAAAGGACAGATGTTGTTAAAGGCACTTTGTTAGATCAGGTGTCAGGGATCAATACAATTAGGCTCCAAAGCAACATAGGTCTGGTAAAGTCCTGTGAGTTCTGGTCTCACGTGGAAAATAAACCTGTATTTTTCCTGATAAATTCTCAATTTAAAGCTTTGTTTGTTGGTTGATGTGCAGTTGATCAGCAAAACCAATGTGCTGTGTTAATAATAACCTCTGAAACAGTGTTTCCACTATGATATATGGTAAAACACATATACTAGTACACCCCTGCTGAGGGGTATATGTCGGTTCTGGAGACAGACTACATGGCCCTCGTGGTCCAGGGCTCAGAATAAAAACATTTGCACAAAAATGTAAACGGAGATACAAAGTCATCAGTTGCTCTTGTTGATCTTGTTCCAGGGTTTCGTTGATGGCGACCTCTCTAAAATCCAGTACGGAGGAGCGAATGTGTCCGGGTTTCAGATAGTAGACTTTGATGATCCCGTGGTGGCAAAGTTTGACCAACGATGGGAAGCTCTGGAGGAGAAGGAGTATCCTGGAGCCGATACACGGATCAGAGTAAGATTTTCATTTGTTCCAGGAACGATATATGTTGTGTGAGGAGGATTAAGATTACCAGGAACTTGTCCAAGCATCAGAGGAACAGCTGAGCTACTGTCCTGTACTGAATATCAACCACTGTTTGGACCCTATTTTTGTGAGGTGCAACAGCTCTCTGACCTTTTGGTACTTTTCTGACCTTGAAATTGTCTGTGCGCACAATGCACAGGTGGGAGGAAAGGCACAAACAGACGGGGTGTTCTTTCAAATTAAGCAGCTCAAAGTGAGTTGTTGGTATTTTTGGTGGAAACTGGGTCTCAGACGTTGCACTGAGAATAGACATCTCAGAACCTCATCTATTTTGGGGCGTAACGTGACTCTTCCGCCCACTTTGATTCTTTCAATGAGAGCAAACTAAATGGAGCAAATCGCAGCAATAACTGAATAATGCTTCAAATGCAAATACGCTACTTCCCGATCAGTAGAAGCGTCTAAATCAACATACAAAAGCAATGTTTCCTGTGATTAAAAGCAGGAGGGTCAGTAAATCATTCTGCATTTCTATTTTATATCATAAATGATCACGAGTGATCCAGTATCTGTTGTTCACAGCTGCTTTATGCTGCGTGTTCATTAAATTAGATTTACGCGCTGCCGTCCACCGTGTTTACCTTGATTAAATAATTTGCAAATGGCACCGGGCAAAGTGGCTTGATGGAACAGCTGTTTATCCGGGCTCATTAATTCTGCGTGTCAAGGCCTCTTTTCCAGTAAAAAAAAGATGCATTCAGCGGTTCATGTTTTATTCTTGAAATGCATCACGCAGCAAACGACGCCTTGTCATATATTCAGATATGATTTAACCCTTTACATCGTGAAATGCAGTAGGATTGTGACTGAAGTAGCTTCAGATAGATGTGGTCGTATAAACTCTGTGTTAATTAAGTGTTAAAAAACCCACGCTCTCTGCCTTTGGCTGCAGATTTGTGGTGCTGTGTGTTCACGCTTTGCACCATCCAGCAGATTCTTCAGTTGTTGAGCTTTTTGTCATCATGCGTCCTTGGGATGTGACTGACTGAGCGTATATTTAATCATTTCCACACCCTCCGATCTATATTCTTCACCCAGCGCCTTTTGCACTTTGTGCTGCTGCTGCACATACATACATAAACCAAAATAGCAGCTGTGCTTGGAGACGCCCACACAGTCCGCTTTGCACTAATGTTTGATAAATGTGTGACTTGACTTGAATTTTAACAGGTCACGGTACCCACAGTGGATGATCCTCATACATCCGACAAGAACCACCCGGCAGGCAGCACGAGGGCGATGTCGTGTCTCTGCCAGCTCGACCCTGACTTATGGGGTTATTGTGGTAACAGTGATTTTTGTCTTTCAGTATACCTCAGCCCTCACCTATGATGCCGTCCACGTGATGACTGAGGCCTTCCGCTTCCTTCACAAGCAGAGGATAGACATGAGTCGCCGTGGCAACAGTGGGGACTGCCTGGCCAATCCAGCAGTCCCCTGGGCACAGGGGGTGGAGATTGAACGAGCCCTCAAACAGGTTAGCGTGGATTAGATCCTCTCACAACGTGGACAGTATCTTGTGCTGTAAAGCCGCTGGGCTACATGTAGCATTAGCACGGGAGTTAAATGGGTGGTGAAGATTTCTCATTGTATTCACATTTTTTTTGACAAATGTGGGGTTAAAAATTAGATGTTAACACATATATGAATATAAAGATATTTTTAGAACTCGAGTTTCCATTTTGTGATGCTTTACAACTTTGCTCCACTTTTTTAGAGGGACACTTTATTTAAACTCCACCACATTTATGTGACAGAGACATATTTGTAGAAACATACCAACTTGTTGCTACAAATATGACTCTTGAGTTGTATTGCGTTATATATTGAGTTTTGTCTACCCCATTTAAACCAATGAGGGCAGGCCACATAACAGAAACACCTCTGTATGATGCAACACAGTTCAACAGCACCACAAACTCCATCATGCATTCATTCATGAAGGGAGGATTTGTTGTAGCACCGTTTTATTAGATTAGTTTCAGCTATGTGGACCTAATAAAAATGGCAACTGAGTGTGTTTCTATGTGTGAACTACAATATAAATCTTAAATATGTGTTTGTTGTGTGTGTGTGTGTGTGTGTGTGTGTGTGTGTGTGTGTGTGTGTGTGTGTAGGTGCGTGTAGATGGTTTAACTGGGAACATTCAGTTTGACCAGTACGGGAAGAGAATCAACTACTCAGTGACAATAATGGAGCTGAAGAACAATGGACCCGTGAAGGTAACTGATGAATCAATTTGCCGTCCTGAATACCATGATAGCATGTAGCTATCTGGAAATATATGACCTATCTGTGTGTGTGTGTGTGTGTGTGTGTGTGTGTGTGTGTGTGTGTGTGTGTGTGTGTGTGTTGTTAGATTGTCTACTGGAATGAGG
>JAVQJD010067774.1:0-20500 GCA_036023655.1 Nannoperca australis
AAGGACAGTGCTTGAGTAAATGTTGCTCTCCACCACTGTTTAGGATGTTTTACAGTCAATGTTTAAATGACCACAGCAGGTGAGAGTGTTTTGGATCGAAATACACTTCATGTAAAAAAAAAAAAAAAAACCAAACCAAGCGCATTCTTTTTTTATTGAGCTTGTTTCTATCTTTTATGTTCTTGGCTTAAACGACGCTCATTTCCTTCTGCGCTCCTCATCGCCGGATGGTTTGGCACACGGTGAGAGAAGCAACTCTCTCTCCGTCTCGCTGGCTGTTTCGAATAAGAGGAAGGCGTAATCCGTTTTGAAATAATAGCTGCAGTGTATCAATTCGCGCGAGGCCACCCACTTGGCAAATGGTCCTGTACTGCATGGTGGGCCGAGGAAACTGTGGGAAGTCTCATTAATGAACAATTCTTCCCTGTACCCCTCCATATAGTTTCATGTGATATGCGTACCCCTCTGAAATTATACTATTTCATTGCATTTTTAGCATGTGATTTATATCAAGTGCAGGCCTTACTTATGTGCCTAAAAAGAACCAGGAAACAAATTGGCCGTTTCATACCGAATTTAATACAGACCAAAAGTCATGCAAGTTCACACAAAAGATAGATTTTTTTTTTCATCTCACAGAAAAGAGCAACGCTAAGCAAATCGGTGCACCAAATAAACCCACAACAACCACCCAAATAAACAAGGGGGAAAAAAACAACCACAATGACAAAGACAACAATTAAATAACTTAACTAAATGTGCTTCTACTGAACTCAGCGGACAGTCTTGCTGTCAAAGTCGAGAGAAGTTAATTGTAAATTAACAGTAAACAGCGCTGAGCTCAGGTTTCCGTGTTTTGGTCGTGTACAGAAATAACTTTCTATCGCAGCCATCTGACACTGCCGACCACTATACACGAGCAACGCTGGAGCTTTGTAGAGGACAAAATGTCAACAAATATGACTCAACTCACTGAATGCATCTACTTCTTATAGTGGCCCGTCAGAATGCTACTGATGTGTGCAAATGATTCTCAGCTCTGCTACAAACGGCCTGTGCTTCATCAACATATCCCTCTTTGTGCGGATGAAGGCACACGTGCTACATACGGGTTAGCAGGCAGCACAAGTAGGATCAGTGCAGTAAAGATTGAAATGCAGAGCGGTTTTCAGGCATTGTCCTCCGTTCTTGGTGTTTTTAAGAGATCCCTCTCTCCCTGGTGTATCCAGCACCTTGAGGGCAGCCATAGAGCCAGAGGGAATTAGTGCAGCTGCCTGAGGTATAACATTGTCGTAGTAAAACTAATTTAAATACTCTGAGTTGAGTAAGATGTAAGAAGCTGGTGCTGGAGCACGGAGTGTAGTCCCGAACTGTTGTGTCCAAGTGTGCGTGTGTGAAGCGCTTCGTCACATACGTGGACATAAAAGCCTTCGCTCTGTGGATGTTCCCTAGGTGGTGTGTTTCCGCTGAGCTGAGCTCAGCCTCACAAAGTTTCCACACTTGAGGCAGCAAGAGTTGGAGTTGCCCTCTTTCCTAGGGATGTGCCAGCAGTTGACGCAGCGCACTCTGTACTTCTTATACCTTGAAAAGTCAACACAGAAAAAGCAGAAATAGTCATTTGTTAAATTGTGTTAATGTTCAAGTATCAGTCGACGATGCAGTTTTTGTCTAGTCCTCGTAAATTCTTGGTATTCATCTATGACGTGATTATTTATTAGGTTTTCCAATCTAAGATCACTGCAACACTGATTCAGCGTGTTTGTCTGCAGGCTAAGATTATGAAAGAGAAAACATCCAACGATCAGCACCAAAATGCTTCAAATAGTCATCCTCAGATTAACTGTTGCAAAGGAGCTGGTTTTTCATGTTAGCAGTAAAGTTGGTATAGCGTGTAATGAGACTTCTGAGAGTACATACTATACATTCATTTACTCTGCAAGTTCTTTTTGACACTTTCTCACACACACACACACACACACACACACCTGAAGAAACTGCAAAGGATTAAAACATATCTGACATTCTACTTTTCACTAATGAAAACCAAAGGGCCAATGTTTAAGTGTTATGCCTTAAAACTAGAGTCCATTTCTGCCTTCGTAGCTACCTATGAGTCTGTAGTTTGCAAGTTGTTTCTAATCCATAGAATTGTCATTACTAATAATTGTTAAAATGTCTGAAAAATAAGACTCTGTGCTCTGTATTACATTTGGGAGCTAGTTTTCCACTAAATATAATATTTCCGTAATAATTAACTTTATAGACATATCACTGTCAACTGTAAATGAACAGTCAAACTCAATGGACTAATAATTACGCACCTCAAATGTATATTTGCTCCCACAGTTATGCAATAGTTTAGCCCTTTTACACCGCTTCATGTATGCGTTTTCAAAATACTCAACAGCCAGACGTGTTAATATGAGCTACCTTATTCCACAAGCATTACAGAGTGGTGTCCCGTCCTCTGCATCCCTCCACATGGGGGTCTTCCTGGTGCAGCATGATGCACAGACTTTACCCTCTTGTGAAACCGAAAAGAAACTTTAGTTTATCTTTTAGTTAGTGTTACAGTCATTTTGAACTGGGCTTACTGAAAAACAGTTTGGATCTAAATAAAGGAAGTACTTGTGATGCAACCAAAAACCTTCTAATAAACACTGCATTTTTATGATGAAACTAATACTACAGTATGACCAGGAGGAGTATTATGCATTTTTTGATGTTTTGGGTTGGGTGATTGAGTGTACAAGTTCAGTGTAATATCTATGTTGCACCATACAGATACAGTATAGTACAAAGTTTATCTGGCTGGAGTCACAGATAGGAGTCTTGGCTGTCTGATCTCTGAATGTTGGGACATACAAACTTGTTCATGTTTCCTCTTTGACCAAAGGAGAAACACAGGCACATTTCAAATTGCGAAAGTTTATTTTAAAATGTGTTCGCGAGGAGAGATGCTATAATGAATTTGAACTAACTTGAAAGAAATTTGAACCCTACTGGAAATACAACGCTTCAAAGCATTGGGTGTGCAGCTGAAAGTAAAAATAACATGTTGAAATGTATATTCCGTTTCTTAGTCTCAAGGGAACTATTATAGTCTTGGGATGTTTACGCGATAGTTTCCGTAAATACCCATCAAATGGCCACCACTTGTCCTGAGTGATGCTGTCAAGTGGCAGGTTTTGATGTGGTGGCGTCCTCTAGTGGCGGAAAATGGGCATTTCATGTAATTAGTTATTTAAACTATAGAATAATGATTCTTGTGCATTCATTCAACACATGACATGGCAGCATTATACTCCTTAAATAATTACAACTATTCAGTTCATTTTTTTGTCAATATACATGATGAACGTGTGTGAGGTTTTTGTGGAATTCTTCTCGTTTGAATCGAGGGGCTGAGGATACAGTGTCGCATGATTTTTAAGCCTTCTGAGACAAACTTGGGGTTTTGGGCTCTAAACTGACTTAACATGATCCATATTTGTCTTATTAATTAGATTATCAGTTTAAAATCGCAGTGGCTTCAAATCACCGTCTAGAGAACCTGTACAAATGTCAAAATAAACTGACATGGGCTTCATTCAACAGTGCAGCTGCTCGAGATCTCACTCACTTGAAACGCCGGTGGTCGGGTCACTCTCCTCATCGGAGCTGCTAGTTTTAAGCGATTTCTGGGACGTCCGTGTCCTCAGCTTCGGTTTTCTTACACTCTTGCAGAGCTCCTTGCTGTGTTGGGTACAAAGGCAGCAGACGATGTGTGTGAATTCTACTTACTGCAAGTGTACGTTTTCATCCCAATCTTCAAAACTAACATGCAAAAACATAAGGAATCTGTCGCTACCTGTACTTTGAAGTTATGAGGAGCCGACACTGTTCCCTACTGTCGTCCAGCTCCGTGTCCATCCTGAACGTCACTCCCTGGAAGTCTGGGTCTTGGATATCAGCGCTCCGGCTGGGATGAGGTTGTTTTCTAGGAGTCTTGGTTCTCCACTGTTGGATAGATGGAGCAGCAATTTCCTCCTTTTGCAGTGCAGGTGGTTCTGGTTTTGATGCCGTCGCAGGTGCAGGGTTCGTTTCTCCATTGTAGTTTGAGGATTTCAGGTGTGCAACTGGAGGGGATTTTGCCTCTATAGGAGCATGTGTACATTTTGGTTCAAATGCTATGATTTTGTGTTGTTTTGAGGTTGAGTGACACTCCCCTGTAGTGCTAAATGAGAGTGATGCTGATTGTGAAGATGGCAGAACGGAAGTTAGAGGGGGAAGCTGGGTGTCACGTGGGGGCTCTGTAGCCAAAGCAAAGTTTGCATTGTGGTCTAGTGTTAGTGCTGGCTTTGACAGAGCTACACTTGCATCTTCATTTGAATTCAAAGTCAGCTGGGTATTAAGGGATGCACTGGGGATGTGAGTTTGTGACAAAGCACTTTCAGAGAAGGGTGCCGCCAAAATATCTTGTTCACAAGAGAAACACTCCTTGTTCCACTCAAACTGTCTGTTAACACTGAACATGTCCTCCGTTTTGTCTCGGTGTTGAGGTTGAGAAGAGGCTGTTGCATTTTCCTCCACTAGCATTTTTCCAGCAGTCTGTGACTGAACACAGTACTGTGTTTTGTAACTACTGGCTCCTCCGCTGTAGTCCCCTTTCACACGTTCCTCGGGACTGACACAGGCTGGGATTTCTTGCCTCTCATAGATAACAAGCGATGGTTTCAAAGTGAATTTGACACTTACACAGTCACCTCCAACTCCCCGATCTGGTGTTGAAGTCAAAGCTTTGTCTGTTGAATGGCCTAATTTTGGGGCGGATGACACTGAATTTGGGTCCGACTCCTCCACATCACTGTGATGCAGGAGCCTCTCACACTGCAGGTTGATCATACTCAGTACTTTCCAGGGGCTGTTGTGTTCAGTATGAGGCTCGACCGAAGCTGTGACCTTGCTGCTGTGACAATCCTCCTTCACTTTTTTTATCCGATTATAAGGCGACATACGAGTCAAACTGTGCTGGCGTGAGCTATTAGAGATTTGATATAAATGTGCATCCTCTTCCTCTTTTTTAACTATGAAAGGGCCTTGCCTAGAAGTCTCGTTCAGCCACGTGGAGGGTGAATTTGTCTCCAAGAAGCTGTTGTGGATGGGGGATGCTAGCTTGGAAACCTCTTGGAAAAGGTGTAAGAGTGCCGAGTGGGAGGCATCGTGTTCCATTGGCCTCTGGTTTCCCTGGATAAAGGCAGCTTGTGTCCTTGGTCCGGTGCTCATGTTGAGGCTGTGTCTGAATCATAAATACAAAGAAACAGCTTTCAGATCAGTCGTTCCCAACCCAGGGGTCAAAGGAGTAAATAAAATCTAAATCTTGCTTCATAAATTGTTTATTTTCAGACACTTTGTTTTTTTTATTGTAAAGATATTGCATAATTTTACGCCTTCAGGTCACTAGATGTTATAATACTTTTCCATTAAAGTGCTCATATAGACATGCACCCTGACTAGAGGTGAAAAGAGAAAAAAAATCACAAGCTAAGAAGGTTGGAATCCACTATTCTAGAGGCTGAATGGGATTTCAAACATTGGCACGACATAGAATATGTCACCATTTGAGCTATATTTATATCCATAGCTCCTGTAATTAAGCTAACCTACACAAGCTACTGGTGTGTGCAAATAAGCAGATAACGCACACACACAAAAGCCGATAAACTAGAGCTATTAGTGTTTAACATGTCTCCCCCCAAACTGTGGAAAACGACAACATGAACTTTGGGATAGTTTTCTTAAAATGTTTAATTGGAACTTGTTTATCATAGCCTACATGGAAGAACAGGAATCATCTGGGTTAGCATAGTGTCGTCAAAGAGGTTAACACGGTCGCGCTGTCATTTCCATTGAAAATAAATAAACGCCACCAGTTTTAAGACAGACACGTCTTTTAACCCAACGTGACTTATTTTACTCACCGGAAGAAAAGTCACAAGACGTGGAACCCGGAATGTCTTCAAACTGTGTTCTAGAACACAACAATGTAGCGCCTGCGTTCTACCAAGTCGTCGATTTTCGCGCTTGTCAGAGTTTGACTTTCGCGCGCGCGGATGTTGATTACATAACATGATCCTGAAAATCCCTGAAATGATGACACTTTAGGCCTTTTATTCTCACAGTATCAGTTGGCTATTACTTAGCGGAAATGTTTACGGCCACTTAAAATATAGAATTATGGTCCGTTTAACAGGCTATTACTTGGCCTATACGGAAGTCTGCGTAGGCTATGGTTTGAAGCAATTCGTGTCATTAAATGTATTAACTCTACTCTTCGGACCTTCTGAAGCACTATTCTACTGAGAGCTCTACCAGAGCTCATTGCAGGAAGACTATGTTAAAATGATCGCATATTCGGATCCATTAAGTAATCACACAACTGGCCCTGTATTCACACTCGTCTGGTCGTTCACTGACCCTTGCCTTTATCAATTTCTGACCTGTCATGGCCTCTGCGGCTAACCACGTTCATCATTTGGGCCTAAATTGAACAGGTCGGGTTTAAAATCTGCCATCGCGGTGCCACTACTGTTGATGCTCACCTTAAGACATCCAAATCGACCATCAACTAAATGAAAGCGGGCCAGTTCACTTGGAACTCATGCCGGTGGCGCTGGTCGCTGTGACAGGGTCGTGTTTTGGAGCAGGAGTTGCGCGGGTGTTTTGGATTTGCTAGATTAGTACACCTGCTGTGGAACAAGTGTTACACGCACAGTTCTAGCTTCACTTGGTAGCTGCTGCAAACCGCTTTTCGGCGACAACACAAATGCCTGTTTGATATTTGCCGGGTAAAGGGGGAGGTGTTGCCAACAATGACCACCTGCTAATGAGGCAATGAACTGGTTATTTAGGTTTGGCTAAAACAACGAAAACTTAATTTTCTTTAGCTCCTTGTAGTGTTTAAGGTTGCTGGGTAATGAGGGCAGTGGTCAAAAATACATTTTTCAAACCGATTTTTATTGCACAACTTTAAATATTTGTAATTTCTAAGACATAACATACACAGTTCACTTACATTTGTGCGTAAGTTGGTCAGAAACAGTAGACTTAAGTAAACGGTAGAAGTGGTAAACTCAATCCATGGTAACATGAAGCCCACCAGCTTCAAACCCGACTGGTCAAAGCACACCGGGACCAGATCAACTCATCAAGCCTCCATCACTGGCACCAGAGAGGAAGTGCTTCCATCCCACACTTGAAACAAAACTCACCTGACTGTTTTGAAATGTTTATGGTAAATAAAAGGTAAGTTTCAACTGTCTAAACTTTGATTTATTTTCTCAAGAGCCCACCCATCAAGCTTCAGGCAACTTCAGTCTTTTAAATACACTTAATTCTAATATATATGGCTGCTTCTTCATCCGTGTCTGGTTTCTGTAGAATGCAGAAGAAGACTCTTTAGAGGTTTATGACTTATGGCTAACTACAGTCAGTGGGTAAGCCATCACCTACAAAGGAACGTGGTACGTAAAATCTGTAAATGCTATGCATACAATACATGGCAAGTGAATCAGAATGACAATGCGGGCTGGCCAAAGAAAATCATCTTGTGATACTTGTGCGTATGAGCTGTAACGAGGAATGTTCCATTAAATGGCACAAAGATGAACTTTGTTAGAACACAAACATGAAATGTCTCTCGACTGGTGTTTTAACAAAGACCAGTTTGTGAGCTTGAATGGTGTCTTAATGCTGGCCTGAGAATGCTCCACGTAAATAAATACATTGTCAGTTCAACTATCAGTTTGTTTTGGAAATAACCATTCATTTCCCCTTCAGCGAGACTCACAACGTGTCTGACTCTGCCTGATCTCATCTGCAGGCCTGTCCCATCATTGGCTAACTGTGGAATTTGGAAGTTGCTACAGACTTTGCTATTCTTGCCGTGCATCTCTTTATGGTCGCCCACTCACTCAAGGGGCAGCACAGTGACACCATCTCATTGTCTTCCAATGCTCCCGTTCATCATCCGTGCCTCTTCTCAGTGAGGTTTGGGAACATGGCCGTCCACGTAGAAGTTCCTGGTGACTTTTGGCAAGGTGAGCTCAATGCCGTCGAGCTCTCGAGTGAGAGTGATCTGGCATCCTAGCCGGGAGTTCTCCTGAAGCATGGGCGCCATGTCCAGCATGTCATCCTCCCTAGAGCGCCAATATATATGTTGACATTTACAGTGATCCCTCCCTTTCACCTCATCAAACAAAGAAGTTGAAATTCAAATGTCGTACTGAAGAAAGATGTCATTTCTAGCAGACCCACCTCTCATCAGGTTCTGGCAGTTTGTCAAAATGGGCAGCGCTCACGTAGACTTGGCACGTCGAGCAGGCCAGTGACGCCTCACAGGCTCCTACGTGAAAGAGAACCACAAATAATAAGCAAATACTTGTCTTACAACCATGCTCCAATTAAATATTTAAGAAACCGCTTTAACTGTGTAAATGCTCACCTTCCAGGTCGACTCCATGCTTGTGAGCCAGATACAGGACATTATCTCCCACTTTAGCCTTAATTGGGATCCTCTGGCCAGACCGATCTATATACACCACATTCACCCTAAACAGTCGTCAGTAAAAAGTAGTATACATAGGGTTACACATTATAAGACAACAACACATGGTCATGGTGGTTTCTATGACAAATGTTTTTTATACACCTTTTTGGATATGATAAATAAATGGATACATTTTTCATTTCATTATCATTTTTTTCCTTTGCATCTGGAGAGTCTCTTCAAGCTTTGTGTCAGTACCCAACTTAGTGGGAAGCCTAAACTCAAGAGCACAAACCTTTTTCCCCATTGCCTACAGTATACTCATCAGTGAGGCCATCATCTAACTAATGTAGGTACACATGGTGTTGTTACTGTAAGTTTCGGGAAAAACACGACGGTTTCCTGTTTAAACATGCTGTCAGAGGAAGAAAGAAAAGTGCCGCTGTGTGAGTTGTCTTCTGTCCTCTGTCTTTACTGGGTCCCAGCGAGTATTTTGGGCTAGATTTTTTGATAGTGTGCACATGAATTCATATTACTATTTTGTAAATGGAGTATACTTACATAGCACGTTTCATCTTTAGTGAGACAAAGTGCTTAAAATAAAGCTTTGCTTCTCTGTGACCCACTATTGGGAGCATTCAGAGCTCAGTGTATTGCTGAAGACACTTCAAAATGTGGATTAGGAGGAGCCGTGGATCGAACAACGCGATCTGCAGTTAATGGGGTCATCCACTCTACCTCCTGAGACACAAATGTTGTTCTGAAATTTTTTAAATTTTGACCTAAAATGTAACTTTACTTTTATTTTTGGTGTACCCTCAAATTAAATGTGTTCAGAAAATGTGTCGCTCAAATGCCACATATGCGTGTTACGTAGGCTGCTGGTTTAGAGTCCTACCACCCTTTTTTTGCTTCAACCAGCTATGTTGAGGATGTGGTCTGTGTGCAAAAAAAAAAAACATGAGCATGACTGGGCAATTTCAACTTTCCCTGCAGATTAAATGTAGGCTGCACTGACTTGGACTTTGCAGTTTCAATGTTTGACGGTAGTTGTTGTACAAGTAGTACAGCTGTTATTGAAAGTATAACATCATATGTGTGCCTTGATTATCACCAACTGAGAACACCGTATCCGTTCACAATTAAACCCCCAAGTAAACTTACACATCCTCTGGGTCCTCTGCATCAGATCTCCCATCCTCACTGTGGTAAAGACCTTTGGGAAAAAAGAAGCACGTTGAGTATATCTGCTGTCCGTGGTGGCATCAGCTCCTCCTGACCCTGCGGGACGTGGGGGATGTTTGACCTGTTGCACTAAGTTTCAAACCACCCATCTGGGAATGTTGGCGTGAAGTTACACAAGTGTTATTGAGCGGACTTTCGACTCTAATAACTGCTGATGTTCTTCGACCACATGCAAGCCAGACTTTACCAGCATCAACGATAACTCAAACTCCGGTACAAAAAAAAAGTTAAGTTACTACAACTTATTCAGACATATCGTAAACAAATAGTGCCGAGAGAAGAACCAGCCTCTGAATGAGGCTAAAGATGTTAGCAAGCCGCACCACTCACCTATACTCGTCTGCAAGTGTCGATGTATTGTACGGAAGCTGTCAAAGGATGCCCTTCTTTGTAAATTAGCCCCGCTGCTCCCACAGCTCTTTAACTTGTAGAGGGGGCATGTGCTACAGTCCGGTATAACTCGAGAAAGTCTGAAAGTCAGCCCCATGCTCGTCCGGACTGCAGCGGAGGCCGCCATGATTCTGTTTTGGTCACACGGCCGAAAGCGGCCAATAGGAAGAAAGCGCTGCTGGGACGACGTCTTTGCTGTGACGTATGGCTCTGACAGCAGAGGGCGCTGCTGCAGCACACTGCACAGGGAACAAAGACAACATTATGATATTAGACTGGCAGTGGTGTAAGAAGTATCCACTTCTATTGGTAAGTAAAATGTTAATGCATCAATAATAACAATCAAATAATGTAAAAAATATAACAATATGTAAGGTGTCATTCTGCATAATTGTTTTTACCTAATATTGTCAGTAATATTTTTATATTTACTGTGAATGAGTCAGGGCTGTACTGATTTCTTCTTTTTTCCCTTGGTTTCTCAAGATGCTTTTGGTGATAAATGACAATGATGTTGCATCATTTTTGTTTTCATTGTGGTTGTTTTATGCATTTCTATTTTTCAAATCTGTTTGACTACTGGTCTGCCTTTAGTTCAAAAGAACCATAATACAATATTTCATATCTCCACAAAGTCCCATTCAGTGTTAAGCTCCATACCAAATACCTGTTCTGCTCTGTTTGTGTGTGCTGTAGAGGAAGACAAACCTAGATAACAAATGTGATGCAGACCACTGGTGTGTGAAGACAGAGAATTGATGTTGTGAATAGAGGCGGGTGCTCAGGTTTTCTCTTTCTTTCTGTTTCTCTCCGTCCTTCACATCTGCATGGGGAGAAAGGAAGTTATTCAAAAAAAAAAACAGAAAGAAACGGGCTGTTAAAACATATAATCCCTCCCTACAGAGTAGTAAAAATCCCACAGAGGAGCATTGTGTTGATATTTGACGTGATTTATACGCTTTTGTGAGTAATGACTGAGATATCATTTTTGTTTCTTTTCTTATCGTTCCTTTGGTGTCTCATAATGATCTGTGCTTTGGGAGAAAGACACTCTTAAAGCGGGTTTTACTAACCCCCATCTGGATCTCGCTGCAGAGGTCATAAAAAGTAAATGGGACACTCTCATGTCTACTTTTTTATTTTATAGCCAGTGCTTGGAGTCAACTCACTGGCATATAGATTATAACACTTTATATACTCTAAATCCACATAAGGAACATCATTACATTCTCATGTATGTACTCTGTAACATACACATACACCTGCACAGGATTAGTGTCCAGGGACAATGTCCCGGTGTTTCTGTGAATTTAGAGCACTTAGTATATCATTGGGCATTCTTGTCCTCCAGTCCTGCAGGTGTGTGTGTGTGTGCGTGTGCAGAGTTGTGGTGGGTGGAGGTTTTTACACTTGACTTGAATATGAATTGGCCCCTAGCTGTTCCTTCAGATTACACTCCCCTCACTCCATGATTACTACGCAGTACAATAACTCATGCATCGTCCTACCACACACACACACACACACACACACACACACTCTCAAACTGAAACTTAAACAAGACACTTTCTTGTGACACACACACTGTTTTAACGTACTGTATGTCGCTCATCCAGAGCCCAGCAGCAACAACATGTGTAGACATTTTAGCAGTGATTTGGCGATAAATCCGAATCTCCCTAGAGGACACTATGTGTATGTGTACAGCTTATGTTTCTAGGACAGATGAAGCATGAAAAAGCAGTCCCCGAGCAGTCCTTCGGGTGCCATACAACCACTCCCATTAGCGCTCCTATTATTGTTTCTCACTTATTACACTTTTCCAACCTTGTCAATCACAGAGGGAAGGAAACAGGTTTCTTTTAACTTGTTTTGAAGGATAACACTGGTGTTATTCTACTTATTAACCACCAATGAAGAAATCAAAACCAACAATTAATATATTCTTCTAACAAGTATTGTCTTTTTAGCCAAAGCCTGATACAGTTTATTTCTCTGTGCCACAGACCTCCATCGCCATTGTATTGCGAAAAAACTATTACACATACATCATTGAGCCACACTGTTGCACTGGATGACATACTCCTGTATTACAAGGAACATGGGCACAGTACAGTACAGTCCTGCTCACTAGAGCACCTAATGTGTATTAATCCACAGCTGATAATAGAACCAGGAAATTCAGTATTCATTCCTGTTTGAGGAACTTTTGGAGAAATTAGTTTGCGTTTCTTAAAAAATTAAATATATACATATATATGTCTGTGTGTGTGTGTGTGTGTGTGTGTGTGTGTGTATTTATATTTGATACCTGTTAAAGTCTTACACCTTCAGTAAGAACCAATGGGATTGGGGCAATGTGCTACAATGACTTTTGCACGCTTACTCCCTGTTTGCATGCACATTTTAGTTCCCTATTTAATGTTGTTTCTGGCTTTACTGTAAGTACATTATCAGTTATGATGATCTATATTGGGCCATCAGGTTGAATGACAGTACTGTTTCATTTGATTTGACTTGCCTTCCTTTGGGAAGAGTCTGCTCAGAGTTAGATGGACTAGCTGCATTGGATGATGCAGCGTTAAGTGCCACCATTTGCAACATTTAAACCTACATTTTGTGATTTTGTTTCTTTCTTTGCTTTCGTTCCCAGACATTCAACTGTAAGCTGCCATCCTTTGACTTCACGAGAATGTATTGACAACAGGACTTGTCTGAACTCTTGTAACTAGAGTTCCATTTAATCTTATCATGTCATCTACATCTTACTGTAATGTCTGTGTGTGTGTGTGTGTGTGTGTGTGTGTTTGTGTTTGTGTGTGTTTGTATTCCTGTGTATACCTGCAGTTATGCATATGAGCAGCATTGTGCAAGCAGTGTCACGACTCTTCTCTCAAGTGACTCACACAAACTTCTGAGCGTAATTAGAAACTGGTTAAAAATACCCCTATTGTTTGTAATTAATGACCTTTTTCACACACAACACTACAAACGGCACTGTGGTCAGCAGTGATAGTGTTTGTTTTAGCTTGAGGTCTGGGTGTGGTTTGGTGGTTTCAGTCTGTGGCTGTCTGGCCTGTGATTGACAGCTCTGACCACTGACTGTTGACCTTTGACACCAGATAAAGAAAAGCTGTAGAGAAAGGTCAAAGACTTGGGAGGTCATGGAGGTGCAGTGACTCAAGTCAACATATTCAAACACACCAAGGAAGTCATAGATTTCATTCTTAATATGTTTTTCTTTTGTTGCTAAATTTGGTTAAAAAAACTGAGGAATGTGGATCAGATTTTAACACGTTTAAATTTATATAATGATTATTTAAAGAGGAATATACTTTATGTATGTTAGTCGGAGTTTCTCACATTTAAAGGATAAAATTATCAATTTTTTAAGTAGTATTATATTATTAATGAAATACTTTCATTTTTCCAAAAGGCTAAATAATTAACTAAAACAGCTCGATACTGTAAGTTTTAGCAAACATTACAGAGTAAATTGTAGATTTGTTGGGGACTATTTTTGTGGTGGAGTAATACACATTAGCTCTCAAGAACATTAGCTCTCAAGAACAGCTACCATGCACCTTGTGGTGAGATTGCCAACTTAAGTTTAAGCTAAAAGATAACACTGGTGTTACTCTGTACTTTTCTTACTGTCAATAAATACCATGAAAATACCCAGACCAACAATGGTTGGAACACATTGCAAGGGTGTAGGTCATGGATGTGTTTTTAATAGTTTTAAAATGAGCCAATCACTTAGCGGTTACCCTTGAAACGTCAGCATTCCTGGAACATCATACTGTGAGCCAACCACAGGCCTTCTTCTGTTGTCACGGCAGCAGAATGATTGATCCTTCCTTGGGGAAGGAGGGCAGCTCCAGGGTCCCTCTCTGTTGTGTTGAAAGCAGGTAAAGATCACTTTTACAGGGACAAAGAGTGTGTGTTTGTGAGTTTATGTGTGCGTATGACAGAGAATGAGAGAAAAATAAATTTCTATTTTATATTTCAGATTCTTGACTTACAGAACGTGTTTTTATTTTATTTCTCTTTATTGTTTTTTATGCACCAGAACATCAAGGCAGTTTCTTTGTATAATGAAAATGTAATTAATAAACGTGTTTCTGATTCGGAACATCTGCATGTGTATGCAAGGCTATGTAAATGCATTTCTGCACTTCAGTCCAAATGAAAAAGATTGACTACTTGCCTGCATGCGTGTGTGTCTGTCTGTCCGTGAAGTTCTGTGTGTTGTTATTGAATTATGGCTGTAACAGCAGCTGTAATTAACCCTGCATGATCCAGACCTGGCCTCAACAACCCATTTAGTCAGAGTACAATGTCTCTCTGGGGACTGAGAGGTGTTAACTCCATGTCAAGCTGGACTCTGTTTCACTCCACATGATCCAACTTTTCATTGCAGCTATAAATTGTCTTTATTTCAACAGTCTATTTCAAAATGAATGATTAGACTGTAGAAAATGTCGTGTATGTGGTTACGGTTGTGTGCTTTTTTCATACAGAGGTCATTTACATTTAATCAATAAATTAATAAGTATGGGTACATGCTGAGGTGTACCCTACATTACCCCACTCAGTCCAACCTAATGTAGGATCTAGTTGAGTACCAACATGGTTCTTGTTTTCCTACTAAATCAAATGCTAAAGTGAGCATGGCTGACGAAAGAGGAAAAAAAAGATTGAGCAAAACAGTTTATTGAAGGAATTTAGACTCTACAAGGGTGAAACATTGTCACTTTCAGAAAGTGCATTTTTTTCCTGTCTTTAAATGATGGACACTTCTGCATCAAAACCATAATGAAACTTTCAATCCATGAATGGTTGTGCATGCCTCTGACTTTTTGATTATTAGGCCTATACATTTTTCTTTTGTTACATTTGAAGTCTTATCTTCCTCTTGTTGCCTCTACTACAAAAAGCGTCACTGTGATATCAGACACGTCAGAGACTCAGTCTGTCCTTCATCTTTGCTTGTCCTGGCTTACTTCACTTCTGTCTCTCTCTTTTTCATCCTGCATGTTCTCCCTTTCCACTCATCTCTCTCACACATTAACCTCCATCCCTCATCCACTTTGTGACCAAAACACAAGCAAGACTTTTTTTGGGGGAATCAGACAGACGTGTCTACAGAATAGCCAGTCTAAACAGTGTTATCTGTGCTGCTTGCAGACTGAAATGACCCCAAACAGCATGGAAGCCTATTTTGTGTGTGTATCAAATACTGTTTTATTGTTGAATAACTTAACGGCAGCCAACAGTGTATGTGCGTAAAACTGTATGTTTGTACTTTTCCAAGAAGACTTTGTAACAGCAGTTTTGGAGGTTCTGAAATGATTTATTATTTGTCTCATAAAAAAACAACACAGTCCTCTGGAACACATTTAAAAAATCACTTGTGTCATTTTAAAAGGAAAACAACAACCACATACTGTTGATTAAATCTGCATCTGGTCATTTCTGAATAGTGAGCTTTTGAAAGTGCCATATGTGTTCCTAACCATTCATTTCATATTAATCAGAGCATATACAATACATTGTTTATTTTGTTATCCAATGGGTATGGTGTGGTATGTGGATCCTATATGTGGTATGTTTTTCTTTGCATGTGTGTGCGCTTGTGGTTTCTGTGTGTGTATATTATACATGTTGGAGTTGCCGTCTCCTGCCTGGGTACTGTTATTGTCTGGAGCTTGTGGGCCTTATCGATGTACAGCAGAGATGATAAGAGACGACTCAGGATGTGGTGTAGGCCAGTCTTGGATGTGTCTGCGTCCACAGTACATATATGACCGTTCACAGTGACACACACACACACACACACACACACACACACACACACACACACACACACACACACACACACACACATATGCAGTCCTTAAATAAATGGTTTAAGTCTAATCTGGTCCTCATATGTGTTACTGCAGATTTATGCACAGACAAAGAGGCAGATCACAAAACCTGCACAAATAAATCCAAAACTATACCAGTAAAATTAAGTGTGAACATTTGGTTTGTAACTTGGGTGAACTGAAATCAACCCCTTTAGGAGGTTATGTGAAATCTCAAATTAAATAATTTCTGACAGCCTAATGTGGGGAAATTGCCACACATGAGCATGTCATGTGTGTCGCTTGGCAACTAATTCACATGATGTATGCAGGTCGTCTTTGGCTCTAAATGAGTTTCTCCTTTCTGGATTTACACTGTCTAACTTGTAAATTCATTTTAAATACTGTGCTGTAAAAATAGACTACTCAAAGACTCTAAAAGCACCTAATGTGAACCAACCTGCAGTGGTTTGGAGAATCCCAACATGTGTGAAACAATTTAAAGTTCTGCAAACAAACAACCCCTCCTCCATTTTTTTGCAGCCTTAAAATGAAATGAATTCAGTGTCGACAGAGCTTAAACGAGCTGCAGAGAATTATGTCTTCTGCGCTTCAGATTTAATCTAGGTCTCTCTCTGATGTTGGTGTTTATACCAAGAGCACTGCTGCGGTTGAAGACATGTGAGAAGATTATTTTCTCCATTCTGTAAGAGAGCTGTGACGATTTAAGGTTTAAGCAACGCTTAAGCAAACTTTAACAAAGCCTTCATTCTTTTTACATCCCAGGGGTTTATGCAGCCGGCTGCAGGAGGATTATGATGGGACAGATTTATGTAGGAGATGGATTGGAGGGCATGCAGGAAAAGCGGAGAAAAGGCCCAACTGGGTCAGATTAAGCCCAGGAGAAGTCATCTAATTCAAGTTCGCAACAAACTTACATTGTGCTTTGAGACGAGACGTGTCCAGTGAGAAAGATTTTATACTACATGAGTAGAATAGCCAAAGCTTTCATTCATCTGACATGATAATTTGTTAAGTAAATGAACATATTAGCTGTCATATTGGTAAGAATGTCCTCACTGTGTGGTAATGTGGTCTACATGATTTTCATAATAGAAATGAAGACGTGCACCCTCACTTTTACATACCTTTCATTTGATGCCATTCTTTAAACTGATTCCTTCACTTTATCTCCTACCAGTGGCCACGTTGCACCCCTTCCCCTGCATGTCCACATCACACACACACACACACACACACACTCACTTTTAAACCAGGACAGTAATGATAAAAGCTTGGCAGGTGGCAGTTAAACGGCCTGTGGTTGTTCCTGGAAAAGAGGGCAGCTGTGAGCGGTGTTGCCTCAGCCGGGATGGTGTATCTGCACTGGGCATCACATAGCAGCTCCTGTCAGTGCCTAGTGTGAGTTATTACTGTGGGGTTTCCTGTTGACACGGTCACAGACACACACATAAAGCCACACAGACACAGTTGCTGTGGAACCTATGATGTAAACATACTACTCCAAACACAACCAGCAGGGTTTTTGAGTCATATATGATTTCACCTCTTGTGGTGTCGCTTCACACAGACGTACGGTATAACTGTCTTTAGGGTGCCCTCATAAAAGAGTAGCACTAAAACCAGACACTTCAGGAGGTGATCTGATGTGAAAAGGTGTGTCAAACCCTAGCCTGCACAATAAAGGTTTAGTCATACGCATTCCAAGACATGATCACTCACAGCCACACAACACACATCTAAACAAGTATTCAGACGCAGACAGAGAATTTAACGAGAATGCAAATCCCTGTCACACACAAACACAGACATGGGGTCCTTCAATTATCCTGATACACTTACCTCATCCTTTCTCTCAAGTCTATAAGGCAGCACCTGGTCACATTACATCATAAAGACTAAAATAAATCTGCACATACACACACGGAAACAAGCAGTCAGACTCTTGGTTAAGTCATGTCAATTTATTTATAGATTGCATTTAAAAACAAGTAGTGAGAATACAGATACATTAAAAATACAAAGACAGAAGATAAATAAGTTAATAGCTAACTTAAACAGACAATGCTATAAACGCAGTCATAAAGGAGATGAGATAAAATGGAGAAGACGATGACTGTTAACTTACTGGAAGTTTAGCCACAGAGAGCTTTTGCCAAATCTATGGTCGCACACTCATTTAACCATAATCCATTTAGTAATCTGTTTTTAAATTAAAGTTGCTGCATAGATGGTGGTTTTATTTCCCATAGTCCAGGCTGTATAGATGAAAGGGGATGGGGGTATGCTACACATTCCACTGACATGGAAAATAAACAGCTTGACAAGTCTAACGGTAATGTGTGGAAATTCCCTGCATGGAAAGAATTCATTACAAATTACTCTTTCCTCAAGGCATTCCTCAGCTTAAGCACTAACGTTACTCTTAGTAAGTCAGCTGCAGGTTTATGGAGCCCCAAAAAGTAGTTAAAGTTTCATTTATTCATTTTACTTTTTTTCATTGTCTCGTTTTTCAACTCATTTTAAATCTTTGTACACATTCAAGCATTTATCTAATTCCTATTTTCCTCACCATATTTCCAAATTTCCCATTGTTATATGATAATGAAATAGGAATGTCCAGGGTGGTGATTGGTCCAGGATTTCTTTTATGTGTGACATTGGTGGAGCAATCACTGCATGTCTAGCTAGCTTTACTGAAAACACTGGTAACAAATACACACTGAAGACCAACCTTTACAGCTAATGTCAATCAGCCATATACTGTACTGCATGCTGCTGTAGGGCCACTGTATTAACTCAGGAGCAGATGTTCACAGATACCATATTGTTTATTGATGTATTCAGTTCTATTTTTGCTTCCCCCGTTGACTATATTTAGTCAGTTTAGGTGCTCTATACAGGGCAAGTTCACTTTAGGTGTAAATGTGATTTTGTTTCACACATTTAGGCTGCATGTTTTGGAATTTCATACTGGCAGAGACCAGACGTTTGGTCCAGCTGTGTGGCGTCTTGGATCATGTTTCCTGCTTGTTGGCACTTTGCCACTTCAAACCCTTCCTCCTGACCTTTCCTGTGTTGCACTTGCCAAATGTCAGTGGCACAGAGAGTCAGTGAGCTGTCAATCAAAGTCATCTAACACAGTATGAATAGACACAAGCAGATGTTTTTTGAAAGCTGCATTTTTCATTAAGCTTTTTTGCTGATGTAAGCTTTTCCACTCACAGAAAATGAATAGTTTGTGCTTTTTGGTTTGGATTGCCTCTACCCAAGAGGTCAGCTTTGCCATCTGTGTACAATATGAAGACATACTTGATGAGGAGCCACAATACCCGGCATGCAAGCAGAAGCAGCATGAAGCAGGCAGATGAAAAACACACAATGTGTTCTCTTAGCAGGTTCCCTCTGTTAGCTCGTACAACATCTACAATAAAAAGTACGTGTGAGAAATGGAGTTGAACATTTTCTGTAAATTCTTCTTAATGATTCATATGAAACCGCAGAGCGGGAGGATATGCCAGTTACGCAGACTGCACTCCCTCGTGACTTTATGACTCCTTTCGTGCCAATAATTACTCTTGTTCTCTTCCCAACTCCCATTTCCACCAAGTGTTTTATGTTGCTATGTTGAAAGGCCTTCAGTGGAAAGCCCCATGTAAGGAACAGGATTCACCATAAACAAGTTATGTTCAAACACTGGTATCTCTTTCTCTCTTCTCTTCCTGTCCTTCTTTCTGCTTTTCCTCATTTGATGAATGGACTGTGGCGCTTTGCCCATCTCCCCCAGACCCATCTTTAGGTCTGTATAAAACAGATACCATCTACAACTCCTAAGCCTGAGAACATCATCCATCACTGTTATCAACAAAGGCTCATTCAGACCTCCTTCATTGACAACTACAGGGGTCCATCTGTCCTCCCATCCTCACACACTGATTGTAAAATGGTTAATGTGTATGTGTGTGTGTGTCCTCCACCCTCAACAGTATGTTCCTTATCTATCCCTGCAGGTTTCCATTAATTATCTGCTGATCAATCTCCTGTCAAAGTCAAACATGCAGACACTTTTCTGGACCATTAATGCTAAGTTGCTTTCATGAAATTTAGTTAGAGAATAAGAGGAAATGGATAATTTGTGTGTATTATTGTTCTGGCAAGTGTCTGTATGAATGTTTTTGTGTGTGTTAAGTTCAGCGGGTTCTGTCTGTGTGAGGTAAATCACTCTGGTCCTGGGTAGAAAGCCCAGCAGGCCGCACCCACAAACCACACTCTCCTCTGGCTGGCTCACACTCCTGCAGGGTACAGGCCAGTTGGAGTCCATACATCTCGACTTCCTGTGTTTTCTCTCAAACTAACCTTCCCTCGTTGTTTCTCTCTGACATGTGCTTTGGCAAGTCTCTCTTGGGGGGGGGGGGGGGGGGGGGGGGGGGGGGGGGGGGGGGGGGGGGGGGGGGGGGGGGGGGGG
>JAVQJD010067780.1:0-10173 GCA_036023655.1 Nannoperca australis
AGTCTTTCCAGGGCCTTCATGATGTGGGAGGTCAGTGCCACAGGTCTGTAGTCCTCGGCTCCACTGGGGCGTGGAGTCTTGGAACAGGAACTAGGCAGGAAGTCTTCCACAGCACAGTGACCCTCTGCAGACTCAGGCTCATGCTGAAGACATGCTGCAGACTCCACAAAGCTGAGAGGCACAGGCACCGTCAGGTCCTGCAGCCTCCCACAGTGGAGTCTCATTGTACATATAATATAATCTCAAATACATATAAAACAAATACATACTTACATGGAAAGAAGACAACAGATGTTTATATGTGATAACTGTAAGTTCCTGATGCCTTGAAATCCAGGCATAGCAAAAAGAAGTGTGATTAAATCTGGAGTTTGTGCTTACACTGAGCTTCATGATTAAACAAAAACTGACACGTTCATTGTGTTGAACTACAATTATTATTATTAGTGAAAATTATTTTTTCCAGTCAGTCAGATGCCTGGCTACCAAAATTGTCCACTGTGTGAGCATGTGAGTTATATAGATTTACATTAAAGTTGGTCATGTGAGCAGAAAGACACCAACTACTCCAAAATAAGTAAACGTTTTAACTGCCCAAACCGACATGTAGATGTAACGATATAACTTATTTCTCAAGAACCTAAAATCTAAGAGCAGCTGCTTCTAACAGATGTGAAGGGAACATTTTTATCACTGTGAAATTCAAAAAGTGTGTATTAATTTCCCCATTGAGGGCTCTTTATGAATAACCATGAGTGACCGCCTAGTACAAGGTGTTACCCCAGTCATTCTGTATGCAGCTGAGGTTAGTGATTTTATGTGAAGTGGACTGTTTGAGTGATGTGAAATGTCTGAGTATTGCACACTCTCATCTCCATACCTCTCGTGCTTGTAGCTGGTGATTTCCTGTCTCACTCTTCTCTCTTTGGTTGTCACTTGTTCTGTCTCTCTCTCTAGCTTTATGTCTTGTTGTCAGCGGTAACCTCTCCAGGGAGATGTATTGCTTTAGGCGGTACAAGAGACTATGTATTATAGTCTGTTTCTCTTTCTTACTCTCCCTCCCTTTATTTCTCCCATTCTGTGGCTGTCACATTTTTAGTTGATGGGAACAATTGATACTAGACAGACGGACTTTAAAGGATAACTCAGGTTTAGAAAAACTTGAAACAAACTTGCCTATACACACAACCACCACCACCAGCATGGAACATTTGCTAAATTATTTTACAAAGTGTAGTCAGTGCCCCTCTACTTGTGAGCCTGCTGAGTTAATAATAATAATCATCATGACACGCTCATATTGGAATGCAACCCTTGCAACTGTTCACTGAGCTCCACTCAAGCCTTACAATTGAAAAGCAAATCAAGAGCATCTATCTTTAAACCCTCACTCAAAACAGCAAATGTTTCCTGCAGATAAAGACAAATTAACCTCCCAACAGTCAGTGCAACAAAATAACATTCATGTAACATTTTTATCTTGCATTTTAGACATTTAGCTGATGCTTTTATCCAAACAAGAGGGCAAGCAGCAGTAGAATAAAGCATCAGTTTTTATGTCTACAAATGACATGTTGAGGACTGTGAGAGATAGTGTTGTGAATAACAGTTAAACAGTTAAATAAGAGCTAAGAGCAAATACGGTCAATGTATGTAGGAGCAATCAATAGTAATCTCATAGACTTTCCACAATAAAAACATATGCACCTACACTAAACACTGATGTAATGATCACAGACAAAAACACAAAGCTTCTCACTGTTGCCTTCATTTGTTGTTGTCACTGCTCTCCAAGTGCCTATTGCCTTGTTTTTCTGTTTATCTGTCTTGTTCTTTCAGACTCTCCCATTGTTTCTCCTAACACTGCAATGAACACACAAGGGACTATTGTTAGTTGCTGCAGTTTTAGCCAATTAGTGTAAAGCCCCTCTTCTTCTACATCAAGTTAAGCCCCGGTGGTTACATGTTGTGAACATAGCAGTTCACATGGTGGCCTTCATAAGATGTGGACCCATGTGATTAAAATTTTTTTTTTTTTTACTCAAGAAAAATGTCCAGTTCTAATGTATTGGGATAATATATTGCTCAACACACACACACACACACACATATATATATATATATATATATATATATATATATATATAACACGCAAAAGTCCACCAGGAGTTATCATAAATAGGGAGAGGAGTGGGTAGGTGTGGAGAAGACATAATATTGGAGTGACAGAAACATTTACAGTATCTTTACTTTTATCTTTTTTGTTATTCCAACTTGTCTTTCTGCAGTCAACTGTAAGTGCAGTCAGACTAGCTTAGTTGGGAAATTATTGTGACAATTACTAAAAAAGAAAAGCATCACTCAAATTTGAAATTTTACTTTGGTGTGTTGATTTTTCTCCTAAACACAAATATGTGGAAAAATATTATCAGATCATATTTTCTATTTTTTAAATTAGCTGAGCTAATACTTTTCCACCCACCCCATGCTACGTTGGACTACAACCCGTGGTTGGGAATTACTGATCTAAATCACAGGGTGGTGAGAGGACAGAGGAAACTAACGAGGTGAGAAACAGAGAGAGAAGAGAAAGGAAAGTGTATGTATGTTACAGTACAGCAAGAGCTTGATGGTAAGCGAGGTGAAAAACGAAACAAAACAAAAAATAGGTTGTGGAGTTTAATTTATCCTGTAACTGCAAAAGAAAGACACAGTCTGGTACAAAAGGATGGGAGCAGAGGATGGTCAGAAAAAGGTGTGGTGAAAAACAGAGTAGTGACAAAAGGAGAGAAGAGGCTGAGGACTTTGATAGACTACTAGTGCTGAGAGAGGACTCTTGTCAGAGAGGAGATGAGAGGCACACACTATATCGGCTATTTGTTGCTGAGACAGAGAGAGAGGGTTCCATTTACCTGTCACACTCACTCACACACACACACACACACACACACGCTTCAGTGTGTGGAGGTTCACATAATCAGACACTCTTGCACACAATCCACCCCAGGAATATGGCAGCCTAAAATGACTGCATTTGCACACTTGACCCATTTTTTCTTTTAAGTGTGGTCAAGTTTAAGAATTACAAGTCATCTGTAAAAACAAAAAATAAAACACTCATGACCAACACCAACAATTAGGAATAAAAACAATGTAACCCTACTTTCCCAAAACAAAATTGATGAACTGGAGGGCCTGTTTCACAAGTGATCTGTGAGCACTACTTGGGCCAAGTGCAGCCTAGTATAATATTGCATATTAGTCTCCACTTATATAATGTAATTGCCTACAATTATACTATAGATATTCAAGATGATCCAAATACAAGTGCGTCTTCTTTTTGGTTCCAAGAAAATCAAACATGTTAGAAACACTTTACACAGAGATCCAAATGGTGGTTGTTGCTTGCAAATTGTAGATATCTGCAGAGCCACAGGGCTTGGACTTGTTCATGAATGGGTTATAAGTACAGTGTTTGTTTTGATTAGTGAACAGGAGAGGGAATGATTTTATGTGCAGATTGCATTTAGCAAATTTGGTGAAACAGGCCTCTGTTTTGCAGAATATTATATTAGGTAAATGTGACTGATAGGCAATATTTCCATAATCACACAATACACAGTGGCACAATGACACAAAAACAAATTAACTCTGTGATCTGAACTATACCAGAATTTCTGAACCTACATTTTTCGTCTGTGTGTGTGTGTGTGTGTGTGTGTGTGTGTGTGTGTGTGTGTGGGTGTGTGTGTTCGGGTGTGCTAAAGACCACAGCATGTGGTGGAGCGACGCTGCCTTCCCCGAAACCACACCTTTACTGCAAATGCTGTAAATACTAAAATCACAGTAATTAAATTGGCTCAACTTTTCAGTGAGCTGCAGTTTCTTCCAACTACTTCTGTCTTGCTAACATGGTAGTTCACTGGCAGTCAATGTAGCTGAAATGTGCAAGTCTCCATCCCCAATCCTGGATCCTCCAATCCAAAACCATTTCACTCATCCAAATATTTTATCAAGATTTGGCCATACCATTCAAAATCATGTAAGAAGACACTTCAAAGAAAAGCCCAGTCCATCCTTAAGTGTGTATGGTAAACCTGCTGGTAACCTTAGCAACAGTGCCTCTGCTCCACACTATAAGCTAACTCTCACTAGTGCAGCTAACCTAATCACAGGTTAAACTGCTGCCAACAGAAATTTAATAACCACAGACACTTTGGACACAATCTTTTGTGTAGCGATGGTATATGCACAATAATAAATGTTCTGATATACTAAAATAATGAACTCTTATTAGTTTTTTGCTCTCATATGTTATTTTAGTATATCAGGACACCACGTCATGTATTACTTATTACTGTACTGTTGTGGGAACACAGCCAAAACACAATACATTTGCACAACACGATGACACAAAGATTCACTGCCTTGACTTTTGTGTCTCAGGGTGAAAAGCTGCAGTTTACTCACTCAGGGTGCTCAGCTGAAACCGTAAAGAGAAGTGCTGCCCCGAGGGAAATACACCACTGGCTTCCCTTCCAGACTGGAACAGTGATTGATGTTTGTGTGTGTTGTGCTGGTGTGTGACTGTGATCATCCCAGTGGAGGATAAGCGCACGCGAGTGATCCTTGAGTTTTTCAGAGAAGCTGACAGTTAAATCAGTGGCTTCTTGGAACAAAAGGCATGCATTTCTTTTTCTTTTTTTACCTGCATCTATCCTTCTGCCTGGTAGCTCCGTCATATCTGCAGCTTCAAATCATACCTGTTAAACTTATTTCTCTCTCTCTATCTCTCTCTCTCTTTCTCCCCCTCTTCTTTCTTGCTTTTCTCCCTCCATGTCTTTCTTTCACTGACTCAGTGTGAGGCCCCCCACTCTCCTGTGGTCTCCCCTCTGGCCCACTCTCATTGATTCAAGCTTTAAACTTTCACTCTCACTCACTTACCCAGCTGGTGAAGTTAAATTACAGTCATTACCTAGCTTTTTTTCTACACACTCACTCAATCTATACCTGTCTCAGCTTTTCCCTTCTCTACTTGCTCTTAAGGGGGTCCAGGACACCAAAGTGTGCCGGTCCACCCCTATTTATTGCATATGGTTTTAGCCAGCAGTGCACAAATTATTTGAAGACAAGTTGTTTGTGAGCTGCTGTTGCTATGCGACTAAAACCTCCATAAACTTGAACATTTTGCAGTCTTCTAATTATGACACTTTGGCTCATTTAATGGACTGAAGTAAAGACCCCAGAGTGCAAATAACGGTAACGTGGACAAATGTTTATCTCTTGGTGTGTGGCCATCCTATTTGAAGTGGAGATGTCCTGTACTTAAAAGTTTATTGTTAATGTGATTAAATGTGTCTTCAACGTGTCTTGGATGCATTAACACATGTTTTAATGTGTTTTTGAAATGTTTTTCATAAAATGTGATCTCCCCAGTCGTTGATAAGGTACCAGTTGTAAAGAAAGTGTAAAGCTCAGTGCCCACTTTGCATTTCTTCTCTTTAGGCAGCAGCAGAAAAGAAACACTTTCCAAAAGTGATGTTTGTGGTTACTGTTGCTAAGTGACTTTTCCATACTCCTGCTGAACTAAATACATATGGTTCAGTGTGTGAAATTTCATGGACATGGACAAATCAGATCTTTAAGACAGACTGTCCGCACTGTTATTTGTAAGTGATCAAATCGGATGTGTTTGTCCAGACGTCACCAACCCAATCTGCATGGGTTGCTGTGGTAACGAATGGAGATTCATCTCACTCCCCCAAATAATCGCGCTGTCAAGTCATGATGCACGAAGGAGCAGGCTGGTATACAGCTGCCCTGATGCACTTCTGTCACCCTGGATTTGACATTGCTGTGTCGCGTTGCAAAAGACACTTTACAATCTGTAGAAATCTGATTGGAATCACATTTCAAACCTGCAAATGTGGTTGTTTTCTGCTGTTCAGACTTTCTAAAGTCACTCTGGATGCACCAAACAACAGATTAGGATTGGCAGTCTGAACAAGGCTTGACATGAGTCACCCCTATTCACCCGATATGAACCTGTCCTGACCTGTCAGAAGAAATGGGCAAGAATACATAGCTCCTTTTTATGTTTGTTTGAAAGTAGTGTTTGAATAGGGCTCATTATTTTTGTTTTAACATTTTGTGGTATTTTCAAGAAACTGTGGAAAGCAAAGTATTTAATTTGTCCTTTGCACACAAGTAAGAAAAGATCTGCTTTTAAACCTCAGCAGCTCCATCTGTTGCCATGTCTGTGCCTCCTTGATGAGCCTCACATTATAGAGTCAGATATTCATCAAAGAGAAGATTGTGGCCAGTATTCCATAAAATCAATGTTCTAGTTAGCAAATGGGTTTCTGTTTGAGTACGACATGGTTAAAAGATAAATGTCAAAAGCAAGGTTCTGAGAAGTACAGTAATACAAATGTGTGTGTGTGCACATGTTTGTGTGTTGATGAAGGAGGAAACAAACCCATCGCTCTGTGGGGGGTTCAGCACTTTATGAGTTTGGCACAGCAGGAGTCATCTGCTGGTGTCTATGTGATGTTTGGCTTTGTGGGAGGTATTCTATAGCTGACTCAGACCTTATTTCACTTGTTTACAGTGAAGCTACAGGGTTTAGTCCGTCTCAACAAACTCTGAAGGATACTTTTGAAATGAATAAAAGACACTGACACAGGTGACCCGTCACATTTCACAAAATGTGCATTAACTCTAAAGAGTAGATTACGTGTTGCATATGTGGTAAATAATGGGAGGCAGACATTGTAAAATAATTGTGTCACTTATAATCTTGGACACACAGAGGCTGTGTTTTCATAAATGTATTTTTAAGTATTGCATTGGAAGAGCTGCATGGAAACTTGATTGATAAAACGTCCACAGTGGCACAAAAAGAAGGTTTTATACTCATTTGAGGTGTTTTTGAGAACATTTCACTCACATGACTGATCAGCTGGTTCTACGGAACCTTTCCGCATGAATTTGTCTTTGTCTCCTGACAGCATGAAACACAGCCGATACTAGCTGACACGAAAGAACAATTCAAACATTCCTGAGGACGTCTCTCCACTCTTCTGCTGTAGATGGTTAGAGGGCCACAGCCTCTACTTCTCCGTTACAGCCATGTGTAAAGCATAGCTTATGCTGTACTATATCTTCTGACAAAACTACGCTTTGCAACAAGAAATATGTATTGATTGATCTTGTTGGTTTTGTTTTGTTCTTCAACAAAGCAGGAGGTAAATTGACCTGAATGAGCAGCTTTCTTCAAGATATTGACATACTGCATCTCATTTGATGAGCAGCTTGATTGAAATCATATCTTGTTTATCACTGTAATTTAGCGTGAATACTCAAAATATATTTGTAAGCACAAATCGGACAACCTAAAACAATTGTCATTTCAGTTCATGTCACAAAGCAGTTAAAGTGCATGTTTCATGAATCAATTATAGTCTTTAATCAATCGTACCTATCAAAACAACCTTAAAAATGCTTGTCATTTTCACATTTCACACTGTGCTGGAGATAAATAATAAGCCAAAGTGGCTCTGTCAAATTAGCTTAAAGCTGAAGTTTGTTTGAAAACAGGTCAGCAATTTACATAATGAGGGTCCATGAGAGAATCCACATCAATTAAGAGACAGTCTTTTTCAAGCAGATTTATTAAAGCTCTTTGCACATCAACAAATAGCTCCATCCACAAATGAACAAAAATTTAAATACTTAAAAGATAGAGGGGGTGGAATTCACTCACCCTTTGAAAAATGGTTGTAAAAACCTTTACAACATAATGCTATGTAACAGCCCTGCAATGCATTTGGTCTTTGTTAAGCTTAAATTATTTTGGGTTATCTCCCTAAGATTTACTAAAGTATTTATTAAGGTATAGTTTGCTGTTAGTGAAATTTGATAATTTTCTATTCTTTTCACACTTTGTTCTTGTAATTTTTATTCCCATCACCTTATATTAGAACATACATAAACTCTAAACTCTGCAGTACTCCCCAAAACTTTTAAGACAAAAAAAAGGTATAATTTTTATTTTTTCTCTTGTCTAGTTTTTTATTAATAACGGGATTGCTCTTGAAAATACCTAGGGAGCTCCATGAGCTGAATTGGCGATGTGTGAAGGAGCAGTAGGGTGTCCATTGAACTGTGGATAACAGGCAATGATCTATAGTACCAACTTGCTTGGATAAGCTACTGCACACTTTAGTCGCAGTCTTGCTGCCTCAGTTGTTCCTCTCCTGCTGAGAAAATTATCTTTGTGTCTCCTGGCCGGGGTGGGCTTTCAGCTGCAGGCTCTTTCAGAATGGCAGTACAACATTGTGTTGTTTACATCCTGTCCCGCACAGAGGCTAGATACAATGGGCCACAAGAGCCAAGTGTGTGAATACAGCAAAGGAATTTGTGTGTGGTGTTTTACTATTCAGTTGCCAGTTCTTTGGTTTGAGGCATAGTGAAACAAGTTCGATTAGGTTCGCCCTAATACAAACAAAGCAACATTTTTCACTGAAAACTCACGTAACTTGAGTTGTTGGTGTAGACAATAAAAAACATTTCTGTATGTTTTGCTGTTAGTTGTTTAATCACCACTGTTGGCCATCATTTAAATTAGTATTAGTATTTATTATAATTAAACCTAAAGCCACACTGCAATTAGAATACCACAGCTAGAAAGAAATATCACAGAAAAGCTCAGTACTATTAAGTGGTCAATCCAATGGCTATACTATATGCAATGTGAAAGCATCAGCAGGAGGGAGTTATTTTCAGCAAACAAGCTCTGATAAAAACACAGTAGGCTGCCTGTTCAGCACTAAATGGTATGCAGACAAAGCTAGCTACTAGCTGGTGAAGAAAGTGCAACATCTAACAACTAAAGAGCCATATTTCTTTCTCAAAAATTGGTGGAGACCAAATCAGAGCTTAGAGAAGTGTAAATAAGGAAAATAATGGTTCTGTGTCTGCTGGATTTGTATATAGGCAGTAAAAACTTCATATGCTGCTAATTGCAGGGCTGTATTTGTCAGATATTTGGCCACTTGTGAACTCCAAAACAAACTGTTAATAAAGATTTAAAGTGGCATTCCAATGATTAAGTATTACACTTCCAAGATGGGGGAGTAACAAGAGACACATGTTGAAAAAATGGTCAAAAGTAAAGCTGTAGAGACCAATATATCCTGACTTTTAGTACCTAGCATGGGGACAAGCTCCAAAAATGCTGGATTTTACATTTTACATTATGCATCTTCATAGTCTCTTTGTTCTACGCTACACCACTGAAAGAAAGTATTTTTTGGAAGTATCAGTACTTTACTTGGGTTTTTATATTTCTGTCAACTTTCACTTTTACTATAGGCCTAGGCCTACTACATATTCTAAATAAAATGTGTACTTTTTCTCCAATGCATTTTCTGTAAGCATCTTCGTTACATCGTTACTACTAAATATAATCAGAAGAAATGTATTCTTCTGCACCAATACAGACTGCAAGCAAGTAGGTTAGGCAACAGAGCCGGCAGTGCAAAGTCCCCCACCCCCTCTTCAAAAACACACACAGCTCTGAAGCTGCTGCTAACTGTAGCTGCCATTAGATAGTTAGCGCAGTTAGCTGTGGAGCTAAATAAAGCTGTATTAGTTTTATTACATATTTACCTAGCCTCCGATTTGTCCGAACACGTACCTGGATATATAACACAAATGATGATGTTTACAAAGGACGAATGATAACTAAAGAGTGCCGGTTGTGACGGCGCTTCTGTTAGTCATGGCTGAAGATCTGCCCAATCTGGTAGCCAAAGACTTGCCTTTCTCTTGTAGCTTTCAGTTGCAGCTCTTGGTTGTAGCTCTTCTTACCCTCTGCTGTGGCATGTTCTTATGATGGTTTGTAGCGTCTCATCGCATACTGGGCCTCCGTCTTAACCAATGAACGGCACCGACACCGGTGAAGAGTATACATTCCAATCAACACCTGTAGCAAAGAATAGCCATGGAGAGAGAAAGAGAGGGAGACAGAGTACAAAACTACACCTGAAGGCAACATCCCATTTCCCCATATCCCTTGGCATGTACCAGGCCCGGGGGGGGGGGGGGGGGGGGGGGGGGGGGGGGGGGGGGGGGGGGGGGGGGGGGGGGGCGGGGGGGGGGGGGGGGGGG
>JAVQJD010067791.1:0-44535 GCA_036023655.1 Nannoperca australis
AGATTATTCCCACCGACGTGTGCTGAAAGGATTATAACACACAGGTAAGTCGGGAACCCTCTGAGGATTTAGTTCTAGGTCACATGTGGATCAAGAACAACTTCTTCCCCAGGTTTTCAAATCACACCTGGACCGTAGACTTAAAAAGGCCCTCAGACTCTTAGCCCATGACCTTTTGACCAAACAACAGGTAAAACATATTGTCATATCTTAGAACTTTATTTCTACTCGTACCATTCAGCTGACTGAAGCGGATTTCTTTATTTTATCATTAAAACATCAGTTTTCAATTAGAGCTGCAACGATTAGACTAGTAATGAAATGCAAATTATTGATATAATAATCGGTTCTTCGTTCAGTCATTTTTCAACCAAACTGTCAACAGTTGCTTTTTAAAGTGAGGATTTGCTGCTTTTCTTAGACAGTAAATGAACTGGCTTTGGGTTTTGGACAAAAGAGGTCACTCTGAGCTCTGGGAAGTTGCAATGAGACATTTTATAGACTAAACAATTAATAGTGAAGTAATCAGTAATGAAAAGAATCCGTTAGTTGGAATATTTAATTCCAAACAATCTGATGGTCCTTTTGATTAAATAAACTACACATAAAACATGAGGCGGGCTGCACTTCTGGGATGTCTGGATAAACATTTGGGCAGCGACAGCCAGACACAAACTTTCAAGAAACCTTGAAATGAACTCGCACTCTGAATGTATATGTCGGAGTTTACCTGCTGCTCCAGCGTTCAGCATGCTGTACATGGTGTACATGTTGCAGATCTGTCTGTACTGCTCCTCTGCGCTGTCATCCGCTATGTCGTCCTCTTCCTCGTCGTCGTGGTAACTGATTGGAGAGTCACTGGTGTACATGCTCAGCGTGCCCGGGCTAGTGCCTTCAGGGGTCCCGCCGTTGTTGTTGTTGTTGTTGTTGTTGTGGTTACTGTTGAGTCCGGCTCCTCCCACTGAAGTGACGCTGCCGCCCACCATGGCGGCGTTGGCTGCAGCTCCGCGCCCAGAAGCATCCTGAGGGGCGTTGTTGGAAGAGGAGGAGGAAGACGAAGAGGAAGAGTAGCGTGCTGCCTTCCTCATCCCGCCTCCCCCGCCCCCTCCGGACCCCCCTCCCCCATCACGGTTGCCCCCCTCCCACAGCCGCTTGGCCACGGGGGTGCAGACCACAGAGTAGGGAGAGCCCTCCTGCTGAGGAGGAGAGAGAAACACTGGTTAGAAAAGATATATATATATATTTTGACAGCAAAGACAGCATTTTTCTACGCTGGTGCCCATGTGATACCCAAGACTTGGTACCAATACAAAAATGATATGCAGTAATTGCGTAAAATTTTTTCATTATAGCGCCGATACATTGTCCCAGAAATAATTGCGGTAAACGATTCAGATTTGAAGACATAATAACAGAGAGCATAACAACACAAGTAGGCTACAAGCTTTAAAGAGCAATGAACCTGTCTGAGGAATATTCAGACACTGGAATTGGGATGTAAAAAATATAATAATTTTGAAATATACAAAATATAATTAAAATTAAACCATTCAACCAAAAGAATAGTGGCTCATTCACGTTAATGCGCTCTCCTCTTTTCCTCTCTATTAGCCTCAAGTAACACGTTTTCTTCACTTCAACTGGTTCATTGTCTCTGTGTGTGTGTGTGTGTGTGTGTGTGTGTGTGTGTGTGTGTGGAGCTGCCTGAGCCCTGCCCACGGTGAGTCTCCGACACAGAGCAGACGAGAGGACAGAAGCAGCGCGACCAGAGATGACAGCAGAACGTGTCTCAGCATTGTTTCTGTTCCTTCGGCTGAGGTGACGCGCCCATGTCTTGTACGTTAAGTCAGTAACATAATTACAGGGTTCGTACAGCTTTTTAAGAGTAAAATTCTAACACTTTTAAAAAGATACCTAAACCAAATATTTCTAGACTCTCTAAGCCTTTTATTGTTACTACAAATGCCAGGAGACAAAAAAATATGACAGCAGGATTGCAAATATGAAAAGATTTGAGCACCAGATTATGTTGAAACAAAATCTAGGATATTTCCAGGAGTATATTCAAAACATATTCCTAACCTTGAAAACATCCTAAAACGATTAAAATTAAGCATTTTCCAAACATTCAAGACTTTGTACAAACCTTGTAATTACCATGACCTTGTAATTACCTATTCAGAAATAACCTTCAAGTTATGATTTGTCAAAAGAAATATGGCTATGTGATGTTATTAAATAAGCTTTTCAGCAGCATTACAAGATGCAGATGAAAGTCTATCAAAGCCTTTTCAAATCTCAAACTCAAAAGAGACACCTACTCGTGATGCCCTGAATGATGACGTATTCTTTTTTTCAGACTACTTCACATAACTGACAGATAGAAAAGGCCTGGATGCTGTTAATTACCTCATCAATGCAACACTTTGCCTGTTTGAACATAATCAGCAGCAGCCTACCTGCTGCGGCTGTGGGGCAGGCTGAGGCGTGGAGGCCGTCTGTTCCGTCTTCACCTTGGACACCAGGGGGAGGGGCGTCAGGCAAGAGGTCGGCCTTCCTGCGGCTGTGGCAACTACGCCGACGCCGACGCCGCCCCCTCCCACTGTTTGGGTGACGGGGCTCTGAGGCTCGGAGGGCGGGGTCTCCTCAGTGTGGAGGCCCTGGGAGTCACAGCTTGGAGATGAGACCTGGAGGCGAGGCGATATAAAGAAGGATGGTCGCTTTACTGATATCATTACCTCTAAATATATACACAATATATCTGCCATCATATCATGTGTATCAACTGAAATGTGTCCATAGCACAGAGTACGGAAAACTGTTAAAAGCCAACACGTGGAATCCAATATCTGGTCATATTCATGATCTTTGTTTACTTATTCAGCTGATTCCATTTTGTTTTTGGTGGACCCAACTTTTATGTATCTTGGGGGTATAAATGACTACATTTTTAAAAAATTTGTCCAGTAGATTGTCTGAGGTGACAGCCGCGAAACAGCGCGAGGTTTAAAAATACTAAAATGAAAACCTTTAAAAGAGTTTTGTAGAAAACTGTTTGTTTGAAGTCTTCTGTGAAGCAACAAGCGCAGACATGAGTTGGTTCCAGCTTTGCACATGTCAGGATTTGCTGCTTTTCTCTGTTTTACATGACTGTAAACTTGGTGTTTGGGTTTTAGACTGCTGGTCCGACAAAACCTTCCCACGGGTTCCAGGAACTTGTGATGCACATGTCTGATCATTTTCAGAAATTGAAAACATAAAAGCTAGCAACTGTTTGTAGTCCTGGTTTATATTCATCAAATCTAAAATTGGTTAGTTTGTCCAGTAACATAGAAGACGAGTATTCCTTCTCTTGAACAAAATGAACTACTTTTAGTATACTACAAGCTGGACTCATTTTTAGTGTCAAATGTTAGTTCCCAATATTCCCTGGTAGTTTGCCAAAGAGGCTGCTGGAGGAGCCAAACTCTGACAACCAGCATTTTAAGATCAACATGCAACTTATCTCATCCTGCAGTAGCAATAATGCTTCATGGAAACACGTGGCTGGTATCATATTAACTGTGTATCTGCAGGTGTGAAGGGGTACTTTCAAGGAAATCAGTTTTTCCTCATTAATATGCAGATTTATGCAGCAAGGCACTCCAAATCTAATCAGATCATCTGCTACTATAGAGGGAACCTGTGGTGTCACTACGATGTTTCAATTATTCTTTAGTCTCAAGAACGTGTCTATAAACACAGACACCCCCATGACAACATAATGCCGTGCTTAATGTCAGACACACAACAGGTACCGTGGTGGCAGCACATAAAAAAGGCAATTTTATTCATGTCTGGTTCATTTTTCCTCTGTGATTACTAAGGATTTTTAGTAATCCATTTTTCTGTCTATAGAACCATTCTTATGTACTGTTTCACTACTACCCCTACATCTGTATTCAACTTTAACAAACTCTTCAACTGTTGTTTACCTTGAGGAAAAACTCTGTGCCTTTCTCCATGATCTGCTGGATCTGGAGAAAGCCGGCAGTGTACATGAGCAGGAACTGGTCTCCAACGTTCATGCTGAGGCGTCCTGTGTAGCAGAAGGCCAGGATCTGCTGGAAGCTCTGCGGCTGCACGGCCGGGGGCAGCTCCACCACAGAGCTCTTCCCCCCGGCGTTAAACAGATCCCGGAAATAGGAGCTACTGGCTGCCAGCACCGCACGGTGGGCCTGAGGGGTAAACAGTGGGGAACAGCAAGTCATAAGGGTGTAAAAATATATTAATTTTGATCTAAATCCATTCAATGTAAATATCATGTGCCAGGTCATAAAAAGCAGTCGATACACTCAAAATGTACATAGTAAAATACTTCATCTGAGCCATGTTTACAGTTAACCTCCCTTTGGTGGAATCTATTTTAAAAAGGTATTGATCATACCAGTTGTATAACTGTAAAGGAATCTTTTCCCACTATGTTGCAGCAACTTCTGAAATACAGCCAAATTTCTTATTGTAGCCTCACAAACTGAAGTAGTTTTGAACGGTGGAGAAGCAAAAGATTTATTCCCCCAGTGAGAGCAGTGGCCAGCAGAAGCTCAGAAAATCTATTACAAATTATTTAAAGCAGGATTTTTTGACCTGGACCATATTTTTCTGTCTTACCAATTGATTTGGACCAAAATCTTGTCAATACTTTCACTGTGGAACTAATTACGCCTCAGTGCAGCCCTCACAACCAGGCCTCCGGGGCCAATGAACAACTGAAAGAATGAACCAAATACCAAAACTGTTGCCTGGCATGTTGCTTCAACACAGAAACTGCACACTTAGGCAAGAAGAAAGTCAGTGAACACAAAAATATAAACTCGTCTTTCTTATACAGCTTGGGTTCCCATTCTACTTTGGCAACTCTCTCTCTTGTTTGGCTTTAACGCTGCTTTGCTTCACAACGTTATGTTTCAAGAGTAATTTAGATAATGCTAAATGATTGAGAAATCTCTAAGCTGATCACCAACAGGTCAACGTGTCAGTAGTTCTTTAGGGAAATCAGTTTAGAAACCAAGAACACAGGAGCGTGGTCACTATGCAGCTCCAATTGAACTTTAATATGACTGACTAGAAGCTGTCAATCCTTGAATAAGCAACAGAGACTACAAAAACTTTTGGGACCTTGAAGGCGTGTCCCTTGACGACCACGGAGACATCACAGTAGAGGCCCTGCAGCCGCTGTTCGTTCAGACACTCCAGGATGTTGTTGCCAAAGTTAGGGATCGCCATCTGCAGCGTCTGAGCCATAACGCTCTGCCCAGCACCACAGAGTCTGCAGGAAACAGAGAGGCAGAAGAGTTAAGAGTGGGGAGAACAGGGCTGACATCACCGAAAGGTTATGAAGAGAGAGAACGGATGGAATGTAGGACAGAAGAATAGAGGGAATAGGTAGATATCAGGAGGGAAGGGGTGATGGATAATTACAGATGATTGAGGGAAAATGAGGAGGAGCATGAGGAGTGGGTAAACAGAGAGACATCAGTGAAGTGGTGAGGACGAGAGGATAAGATGAGGTAGCAGGACAGGAGGAGAAAGGATAAAGGAGGGAGGGGACAAGAATAACAGTCGTGAAGGACTGGAAGACGTGCAAAAGGCAAGAGACTTTAAATAAAGAAGAAGGGTAAGTAAAGCGTATGATGATTAATGAATTAAGAATTTGGTAAACAACTTTAATTTAAAACTCCAAACTTCCAAATGAAAGAGAATTTTGGAGCCCCAGTGACAGTTATATAAGCCGTCTCTCTTTTTTTTTTTTTAAACCTTGTTTCATTACATCTAATTCACAGTTAATAAACTGTTTTGGTGGTTTTTGGCCTACTTTGTTATTTTCTCATCGCTCCTTCTCAGTCAAAACACAGGCGCTTACATAACTCATCCATTTCACTCGTCTTCGTCATCACCCAACAAAGAAGCCGGTGATCAAAAGTGGAGGAACTGTCAAACTTGTGACAAAAAACAAACAAGGAATCCATCTCTAAAATCTTCTTTTGCTCAAGACTGAAGGCATCGCCATCAAGTGGACCCTTTATTTCTGATTAGAAATGCACAACGTAAACATAGAACTGCTCTATAGCAGGCATGATGGAACACAAGTAAAGAAATGAGAACAAAAAGGTGAGTCACTGTCTGCCAAACTAATACATTCGATCATGACTTCCAAGTGATTGATGGTGTACAAGCTTAGCGGACACAGGCAAGTGTTTGGACAGTAGCTGGTTCTGAGTAGATGATGTCGAGCTCTTTGTCTGGCTCCAACCCAAAACAAACCACTGACGGGAAACAATATAGTGGTCAGCCTCGTTCCTCTGCTGTGAGGAAGTAACCTACACAGCAGGCTGCTATACATCACCTCCAGTTTAATGCTGGGACAACATGCACTGATGCAGCAGCCAAAGAGCAAAAGATCCCAGAGAGGGCAGGTCAGACATTTTTATAAGTTTCATATGTCTATCTATCCTACTCTAATCTTATCTGTCTGTCTGTCTGTGGCTCATGGGATTTTCTCAATGGGTTGCTAAGGGGTCACTTTTGCCCCGACCTTAAAATATGTCAAGGTATAACAGCAGTCAAACAGTAAAGAGAGTAAAAAAAAAACATACAGGTTCAGGAAGCAATCATCAGCCGCTGTATATACACAGCACGTTGCTTCACCACGCAGGCTGCAGGACTTTCATTATCCATCAATATATCAAAATATTATGACATTTCTAACTCTATAGACAATGCCCGGGTGAGCCCAAGGTGTTGACTTCCAGGTTCTTATTTTGCCATCAAAACCTCAAAGGGATTCAGATACCAGTAAGAAGAAACTGCAATTATTCATAATGGAGAGCCCATAAATGTAGCTATCAGTTGATCAAGTCATTTAATTCAACTTTTGTCATTATAGTTACAACATGCAAAACATAGTCTTGACATTCCATGAGAGTGGAATGATTAATTGACTTATTTCAGCACTATGCGCCACAGTATTATTAGGTCTTATGTTCATTTACATAAACTACAGACAAAATAACCCTATATATGCAATGGTGCAGGCACTTAACACTTGATTATATACATGTCCCCTGTTTGAGTAGGCTAGCTTGAGCATTTACAAAAAATAGGTCACCTGAAAACAAAAGTGTGAAAGCGACCATCCATCCATCCATCACACTGGACTGCACGGCAATAGAGTCCAAATAAAACTGCAACTTTCAACTTCAATATCAGGTAATTCACAAATCAAAGCAGAAATTGAACTTAGTAATTGACACGCAGTGTCGTACTTGTAGTCGACAAATTTGTGGATTACCAGTCAGACAAAACAAAGGTGCAATGACAAATGCTGAGTCAGAAATATAGCTGTATTGCCCAGCACTATATTTGGGTACTCAGCTGTTCAGCCTTAGGCGAAGGATGACAGGCAGACTGATTGGAGCTTACAGCCATGAAATGTATCCCCTCGTAAGAAACCGTATAGCAACTTATCATGAATGGAACGAAAACAGTTGGGTCTCCTGCTGACAAGCTGTGCATCGCAGGGCGTTCATTCTGTTAAACCTCACTGATGGGTTGATGAGACCGACACTTTTCATGATGAGCCACCCTGCTACAGGCAGCAGTCTCCAGCCGTCTCTGCACCGACTACCAGGTCCAACCTGAATTTTAGCTTGAAGACAGCTGGGAAATGCAAACACGATCCACACGCAGCACAACTGGCCTTACATTATTTGATGATAAGATAGGGCAAGAGATGGTGGTAATGCAACAATTATGAATGCTAACCGCCAAGAAACTCAACAGAAGAAAAAGATGGTGCACGGCCGGATGAACGTGTACGCGGCGGAATATTATTTTCAGGAACACGGCGGGCGGGGACCCAATGTTCTTATAATGTGTTCTTGATGTAATCTTTAATGGTTATCAAATCGCCTATTAAAGCGGATTCAAATACGTCAGTCAGGAGTCCTGTGATTGGTTCGCTCACACCATGTGAAAGCGCCTTTCGTCAGACGGACGTAACCCTTTACGTGCTCGTCCCTGCAATGTGCAAATTCACAACAAAGCCATACCGGCATTTGCCCCGAAATGATACCAGGTGTTGAGGTGGGAAATTGCCGGGACAGATTACCCTGAATAAAACCCTGGTTAAATCCCTGCACCAATCATTTACAAAAAATAAAAATACCCTGAGAAAATGGGCCTCTGCTTCTTTAGTAGCTCAAGTAAAGATTTGCTCTTCACTTACAAGTTGTAAAACTGTGTGTGTGTGTGTGTATAGCATATTTTTTAACAGTAGAAATAAGGTAAACACCAACTTTTGTTGTTATTCCATCAAACATTAAGTGCGTTCTCAACAGCCACCATTTCACAATAAAGTTGAGTGGGGGAAAAGGCATGGATGTGTATTTCTACACATCCAGAATCAGCAGAGCATTGTGCAGTGCAGCCTGAACCTTTGCTGAGCAGTGCTAGGTGGTGACAGCTTTTATACTATCTGATGACACAGCGTGACAATGTCAAGTTACAAAACCTTACTTTGCAACCTCACATACATCATGAAAAGTCCATAGTGCTCTAGTGGTAATTAAAAGCCCTTCTAAGAAACTTGGTTTTGGGAAAGTAAGATTAACAATAAAACAAAATTAAATTACAACTCTTCACAAAATACACTAAGCCTGGTCTGGACTTCACCAAAGCAGAAAACAATATAAGAGCATCTGAAGGTGGATTATTCCTTTATGTTCGGAAGCTGCTCCTTAGCCAGTAGTTGCAATGGGACGCTTCCAGCTGTGAACATGAAGCAGGAGGCTGTAGCATGCAGGCTCAGCAAACAGCCCCTAGTTGAAACTAAAGGTTGGAAAAAGCGGACTAGAGCAGTCCTGAGCGGACGCCTACATAAGGGCAGCACTGAGGATAGAGGGCCATCACCATTTCATCATAATTAATTATTAGGTTTATAACAACTAATTAATTTTGATAGATATAGGCATAGTAAGTAGGGCAGTGGGCTATGAGAGAGTAAAGCATGTCCATTTCCAATCCCAGTGCTATTCACTGAAAGCCTTTTAATTTTATTTTGAAAGACTAAAATAACAACCATGGTTATCAGCATCTCTGGGTGTTCTCAACAGCCGCAAGCAAATCAGTTCGAATAAGATACTTAAAAACTGACCAATATTAGTGTGTGTATTAATTATGTGAACTTCTATTACAATATTTATTATTCTTAATTAATTGGGCAGCCATATTCTGGACAAAAAAAAAATTAAGACAACTTATTGGATTGGGAGCGCTTTGTACGATTTGATGTGAATAACATTCCCATCACATCAAAACACTATCAGCGCCTGAGTGTAAACATGACAGTTTAGTTTGACTTATTTCATTAAACTCAATGCTTTGACATAACTCAATCAAGTGTTTACTGGTCACTGCACCTCGACACATTATTGTGCCTTGACAGTTTGTGTTGAATTAAAGAAATCAATATGCATTAGATTAATGTTATTATTATTCAACTGAAGTGGCTCAGTGATATTTTCTCAATGCACTTTGGGTCTCATCCAGGATTTGTTTACATAGGTTACTCGTACTTTAATTAGTTTATCGTGGTTATTAATGGTAATGTGGATTTCTGTCTTATCAAAACAGGTTACAGTACGTAATTGACCTCTGGACTGGATGGGGGAAACTAAGTACTAAAAATGCATGATCTACACTGTCTGCTGCAAAACATCTGTACGTTCCCATGGCCTTGAGCGAGCAATTCAACCAACAAGTGCCCCAGTGGAGCTTCTCAGCGACCAATAGATGCCAGGTGGTTGTATCCAGGTGTAAATATGTGCAATAATAGGAATAATAAGCAGGCAGCTGCTCAGACTAAACAAAACTTCCCTCAATAAGCAAAAAGCAAAAGCACAGAAAATGCTATGGTTATGCTGATATCCATGATAATAGAACAGCATTTGTGATAAAACTTAGAAATTGTTCAAGTGTAATTTGGTAGCCTAAAAGCAAACTTTTTCATTTGCAGGAGTGAACTGGTTGCCTGACTTGATTTAAACAGGCTGTGGAGCATTGAGATGTCACTCGAGGACATCCTACCAGCCACCTCTTCCTCCTCACAGGTCACAGAGGTCACAACAACTTCCAGGAAACATAAAGGGGAGTTAATTCACACCACTTGACCCTCGCCCTCCAGTCCCCATGTGTCCCATTATATGCACTGATTTAATGCTAAACTGTGTGTGTGTGTGTGTGTGTGTGTGTGTGTGTGTGTGTGTCAGTCCTCAACAACGTTTAGAATTCATCTCCAGTGCCACAAACTCAGGTTTACATTGTCAGTTTAACCACTTGCTAACACCCAAATACCAAAAAAGTAACTTGATCACTGCAGTCAGCTTGCTGGCATATAATCAATCCAAGCAACTATTTGAATCAATACTAACACAAGCTTGTAATATCAACATCAATCACTACCTAATCACATTCAGTTTCCTGGTTTAGAGGTTAAAGGTGGCCTGTTAGCAAGTAGCAAGCTAAAGCTAAGGCTAACACTTGCAAGAGTAAAACAATTCACCTATATATAGAAATCGCAAATGTGTCTTTAAATCGCGTGTAATTAATTCTAGCCTTGTGTGAACTTTGGTTTAAAGACATTTAGGGCTAAACATGCTGAATTTAGCAACACTCGTGGGTAAACAGGCAACAAAATGTGGCTATAGTGTAGCCTCCCTTGAGCACGACTAGAGCTGAAACTTCAAAAACGAAATGTTATTTATACACATCAATTATACATCAATTCCTCTCACATGAAAGTCTTAGCAGAGCCGATGTCTCGCCGGTAGACGCCTCGAGAAAAAGAGAGACAGAGCCCGCCACCAGCGGGACAGCAGGGCTGTCAGAACGGGCAGAGAGCTCTCGGTGCCCCGCCGTGTGCCAGCCTCGATGCCCGGTAGGATTTGGGAGTCCTCGTCTGGCCCGGGCCGGTGTGTGCGTGCGTTCAGCGCAGGGAGGGAGCGGGCGGGCGGCAGCGGAAAAGGGATTTAAAAAAAAAAAAAAGAGCTTTTTATTTTGTATACCAACCCCAGTTTCGACTCCCCCCCAACACACACGCGTTTATCGTCCGAGGAACCGGGGGCATGGAATCTGCCACAAAAATAGTCGCGTTGATAAAATATTCAGCAGTTCAGCGCTCTCCCTTCTCCCCTCTTTCCGTGCCAGCGCGGTGTGATGTCCGTTTAGACCGAGTTCCCTCCGCCTCCACCGGCCGAACGGCAGCTACCGATACGGGACAGACACGCGTTGTTCCCCCTCCAAAATGTCGCTTATGATAAATCAAAGCGAATAAATTATTTAATCTCCACCAAAAAGGGGACTCCAGAAGCCACGCATGCTAACGTTGCGTTCATTTGGATGAACTCCAAACGTGAATCTTTTTGTGTTCACGTTATATTTTTTTACCGGAGAGGAGAGGGAGGTCTATCGCGGAGGGCGATACTGGCATTCCATCTTTAGCCGACATCAACAGGTCATCCCGGGACACAAATGCGCTGCAACTGTGGGCGAGACAGACGGATGGATCCGGCATGGAGAGAGGGAGGGGAGGAGAAGGAAAGTAGGGGGTTGGCTGTAGAATCTTAACCCGTTTACCGACAGGACACCGTGATATTGGGCGAATCAACGGTTGCCTGCGGTTTTCAAATGCAGCACGTTAAGAAGAAAAACGCCACCCCCCAAAACACCAAGTAGTTTTTGAGAAAGTTCAAGAATTATGCGAGAAACAGAAGCGGGGGTCTCATCAAGTCACTCACCGAGGATAAAGGGGGGGACAGCCCGCGGCGACGAGTGAGTGAAGCCGGTGAAGTGGTTAAAGTTTGGTCTGTCCCCATGAGCCCATCCCCCATAGCAGCCAGCACAACTTTACCACCCCATCCCCTAAAAAAAACTATAAAACAACAATAGCTTAACCCCCACTTCAGCACACTACTGCAGACCATAAACCACCCTCTATCCAAATTCACCCATCCGAATTCAAGAAGGTGGTTTCCCTCCCCACACACACACACACACACACACACACACACACACACACACACAGTTCGGGGCTCGGACAACCGATTGACCCGTCTCGCCGGCCGAGCCCGAACCATTGTCTTCGGTGACCCGCCGTGCTCAACTCACCCCTCGGCTGTATTCCGCTGTAAAGTGTTTCAATGGAGGAGCAGGGCGGAATAAGCAGTCTAGTAGTGTCTCCCTCCGCCTCGCTACTGCCAGCCATGCATTGTGACTGTATGCTGTGAACCAGCAGCCGGAGCACGCACACAATTCATGCATGTACACGTACATACTTACACGTGCGCGCGCGGAGGGAGGGAGGGGGGGGGGGGGAGTGAGGGGAAACGCACGCACTCACACATGCAGGCAGGGGGGGAGAGCGCAGAGCTATCGAGAGGGGGGACGCAGAGGAGCATAGCAGGGATTTGTTTAACTCTCCCAGGGGTTGGCGACAGATCGCAGAGCTACAGATCGGTTAGACAGACAGGTAGACAGACAGACGGGGAAGCTGCCTGCATCGTCTCATTACTTTTTGCAAGTACTGTAACGAATTAACACTGCACATACTGCCATTTCAGATACCGCTAGTGAATACATGAGGTGGGCGAACTGGACTGGACAGCAGAATGGTTATATTTTCAGACCTTAAACTTCACCCATAAAAACTATTTTGATCATTTAAAGTAAGTATGCACACAGGCTACCTGGTAATCCTTCCCGTCAGTCAGACTAAATAAAGCTGTGGCATAGAAAAGGTGAGCGTACCTGTGTGCTTATCACAATAGACCTAATTAAATCCATACTTTTGTCACCAAAGCCCTTAAATAGCACGGATGGACGTTAATTATAGGCTCACCGCCACATTTAATGTGTTATTCTCAGCATTACTAAAAATAACTTGGCAACAGCACAATCATCTGAAAGAGTAATGGCAGAAAAGTTGACTTTAGTGCACGTGGAAATACTGTGATCCACTCAAAACAATGGTGAGATAACTAAAATGAATAGTTTTGGGATCATTTGTTAATTTGGACGATAATTATTGAAATGCCATTTTATATTAGCCTATATTCTTCTGATTAGATTTTAACTTGTGTATCTGGCGGGATTATGTCACGTCAAACGTAAAGACGAGTGCAAACAATAGCTGTTAAAACGTATTGTGCGGCAATGCGATTAAATTAGAAGGAGTAAAGGATTACAGGTTGGAGCCCACGCGCCGCTGCAGGCAGGTAGACAGGCAGCGTCCCCAGCCGACCCGACCGTCTGAGCCCCACCCACCAGTCCACCCACCACTACTCACCGGGGTGTCTTCTCCTTTGGGTGGTGGAACCGACTCTCTCCTGACTGACGCCGCCGGTTCGATCCCACCGTATAATGCGTGTGATAGTGCGTCTGGACCGCGGGCAGGTGAGCCCTCCGGGGCCTCGAGGCGCTGCGCACAGTGAATACTAAACAGGATGAGACTGCATTCAGGCACAGCACTGCGCTCCCCGCTCTCCCTCCCTGTCATGCCAAATACTATTAACTCTATAATTCTCCTGTGTCAGATGTATAGCGCCACGCTCTCTGGGCATTTATTGTCACAGCGCCCCCATCCAGATGTTCAGGCGTGTGTGTATACAGTAGAGGCAGACTTCATCCATGTGCCATTTTATGGGAACTGCGTGGAAAAGTGTGATGGCGGATGACATGACAGAGAGTGAGGCATACTTGAATGTATATTGGTTTTCAATGTAGAGCACGCATTTATCACAGACACGGGTACTTTTTGTGAGGCAGAGGTAGAAAAAGTATTCTGACCATGTATTGTAAAAATACTCAGTTACAAGCAGTGCTGCAACCAGGCTTTTAGAAGAATGCCCAAGGTCATGATCCCCCACCACCCTCACATACTGTCCCATTAAAGCTCTCTCTTTGTAATCATTTGGATCTTTCCTTTTCTTTAAGTAGGTCAGTTATTCATAAACATGAAAGTTGAAATGGAATAAACTTTTGGAAGATCAATAGGACGCCTATATATTTTGCACCCTAAATTGGTTGCATTTAAACACGCAGGGCCTAAAGATACAATACTGCAGTTTATACATACATATACTGTATTTCATGTAACACATTCATGTAGACAGTTATGATTTCATCAAATCATTCAATAATCATAATTATTTAGTTGTATTAGGTCTGCGTCTCCTAACTGCATCATTTGGGGTTTGTGTGTATGTGTGAGCGCTATATAAATGAAACTGAATTGAATTGCGTGCCTTTACTGAAACCTTTTTCCAGTTGACAAAGAGTTAACTGAAACTCCATAGATTTTATTTAGTTTATACATTACCTGTGATATTAACGTGATCTAATAGCTGTCTCCTGTTCTATGCCATGTCACTTTCATTTTGTCTAAACTCTGCCAATATTTGAGATCGCTAACCACAGTTTTTTAATTAAATACATTTGGAGAAATTGAGCCATCGTTGGAGTGCAGAGTTCTAGTTTAACAACCCCGCTGTATTTGTATTTCTATGTTCTTTCTATCCGTTATCTTCTTTCTGTAATGGGAGCCATTCAGACTCACACACACACCGCAAACGGATGTTTTGGTTATATTATATATTACCAGGTATGGAAATTTTCTATTTGTTCTTGAATCAAGCTTGTAGCTAATAGTTAATTAATACCCGTATTGCTATATAAGCTGAATCTAGCTGGTGTGGTTGCTATGGTAACACTGTAGAGCTACTTGTTATGTAGTTAAGGTAATCAGACATGCTCACTGCAGTAATAATGAAATAGTCCCTGTTTGATGACAAACCAAAAGCCAAAAATCTGAATAACAAGAGAGAAAACTGTATGTGATGAATCTTTAAATAAGGACAGCGTCCCCCTTTTTATTAATCTATGTATGGCAGCACTCAGTGCAAGATTAAAACTGTAAAAACCAACAATAGATTTAATTTATTGTTCTTAAGCAGCATCACACTCCTACCATAACAACCTAAATTCACTTAACTGTTCACGTAAGCTGCTCAGCACTGACCTGAATTGAACTTATTTTCTAAGGCAATGTTTTTCATCTCCTCACATCATAGGTCTGGGGTATGGTTAATCCATAGGCTATGTTTACCCTTTTCATCAGAATGCATCACCAACTTCAGGCACGGTGAGATTAAATTAGATTATTCATGAAACACTGATGTGTTTTCCAGTCTCCTCACATGTTCACTGCGAGGGAAAGTAGGCCAGTGTGTACCCTCTTCCTCTTGACCTTACATTACACACGGCTCTGCCGCGGAGGGGCGGGCTGTAGCTTCTCTTCATTGGCCGCACAGGCTTCCGTAGAGACGCTCCAAACATGGCTGCCTCCATGTGCTAACGTGAGAGTAAATGGGAAACGAGCCTGCACTATAACAGTGAAGAAACAGTCACTGCACGACCACCCGTGTCGCTTTTACAATAAAATCCCAGACAAATTAGGAACACATTGTCCGCTAGAGGAGGTGTCACAGGTAAATCCGTTTACAAGGCTTAGTTTACCTAGCAAGCCGGATAATAACTTTGCGTGTAAAAGCTAACAATGTGCACAATTTTCTGTCTTGTTTAACAGCTGAAGTTTGCCTTCATTTAGCCAGTTTAGCCAAAGTAACAAGGGTTTTCACTCCATTGTAATGTCGGCCGTATTGGTATGTCAACTAGGCTAACGGTTGTATTGAAAGATACGAAGCTAAAAAGGCACTAAAGGTAAAGCTGCAAGCCAGATGACAATGTTTATCTACTTAAGCTAATCCCTGGGTTGACTCTATTGCTGCTACTACTTTTATTTATATTAGTCGAATAACTTAACCGTAATCAAGTACAATGTCGCTCATCAGTAAATAATGTCATTTATAAAGCAAAAATGCCAAATACTCTCTCTAAAATGTTTTGGGCTTTTTGTTACTGTTAGAAAGAAATTCCTTGTTCAACCGTCAATATATTGGTATTGACTTCAAAAATCCAGTGTTCAACAGGCTCTATATTCAATCTGCACCCAACTGGAGACATAAGTTCTTTCTCAAAACATTTTGCTACATTAAGAAGTGTTATTTGTCTTTTTACAGACGGTGTACCTTTATGCTGGTGCGTACTGCTCGGCTGTTCCCTCACATCATCTCCCATCATCTGCATCCTTCCCATTTTGCCAGACAGGCGCTTTGGTGGATTTTAGGCGGTGCTGCTGCTCCTAGCAGGACGCTGAAATCCATGGAGCCCCTAAGAACTGCTCAGGACCCCGAGGTTCCCACCACCAAACCTCCTCCTACACCTACTGAATCTTCAGCAGTGAGTCCAGCAGACACTGACACAGCAGCTGACACGGAGAAGAAGCTTCCTGCAGGACTGTTACCTGGGGAGACTGTGGTGAAGGAGGGCCAGGCGGCCATCTTGTTTCCCAGTGCTAATGAGGTGTTTTACAACCCAGTCCAGGAGTTTAACAGAGATTTGACGTAAGCATAAACACTGGCTGCTTTGGCTTTTACCATGAAGACACATGAATGAATATGTGAACATTGAAATTCACTATGAGATGATTCAGAACAGGGAAAACATATTTGAGCCTGTCAGCAATTTGGCATGATACAATCCACAGTACAGAGTGTATGTGTTTTCCTTTCACTGTAGAGACTATAAAAAATGATTGGGAAGTCAGCATGCTTTGCCACATGCTAGGTTGTTAAACTAGAAAGTGTATACCTCTGCCAAGTATGCACAATGCTCTAAATGTATTAAGTATAGCTATAGAACTTCTGCTCTACAGTGGTAATAAAAGAGCAGCGGTAATACAGGGATAATAGTAAATGCTAAATATTGTATAACAGGAACAGAAGCAGAGTTGCCAGTTGCACAGCAATATTCTGTATATCCGAAGTGTGGTAACAGTAGCAACAATTAACTATTGGTTAGTCATACCAAACAAATGAGCGATGGTACAAATTATTACATAGTTATGCTTTAATAATAAAAAATATCAAAGTGTTGAATCTGCATCTAGATTGGCATCGATATAGACAAGGTTAAGGACGGTTATGCTGATTGTGAAAGACTATCTAAATCTTGTTTGGCCTTTATACAACAAGGTATTGTGCATACTTTTCTAGTGAGTCAGACTCATAACCAGTCAATCCCAGTTTAATTCATGATTTTATTCTAGCACCACCTATAGGGGAAGTGCCATCAAACAGTACTAGCAAGAAATGGAATTAACAGCCAGTGGCCACATGGGGGCGCCATCTGGACTTTAAACCATTTAGTTCTTTTTTTATTGTGCTAGAATCTGAATGAATATTTAGTAATTTATGTTAGTCATACACCATGTGTATTTAAATATTTATATATGTGCAATACTTTTCCCTTCCCAGATGTGCTGTGATCACAGAGTTTGCCAGAGATCTGCTGGCTCAGCGGGGGGTGAAGGTGGTGGTGCCTGGAGAGAAAGAGAGGGTGGTGGTCTCTCTGTCAGAAGAGACAAATGATGCCGACGTGCAGCCGGAGGAGAAAAACGGAGCAGAGGAGCCAGCAGTAATTGTAACTGCGGGGGAGAAATGTGAGGTACTTGTAATTGTGAGGAAGATTAATTTCTTTCTATCATTGCTACCTGCAAATTAATTTATCAACGGAAATAATCTATTTAGAAGTATGTTTATGTCTCTTAAATGTGAGGAGGGTGCCTCCCGTAAACAAACTGGAAGCTGGTTCCACATAAGAGGAGCTTGATAGCTGAAAGCTCTGGCTTCCATTGTACTTTTAGAGACTCTAGGAACCACAAGGAACCCTGCATTCTGAGAGCGCAGTGCTCTAGCAGGCAGATGTAGTGGAGTAGAAGTATAAAGTTGCTGGATATACTCGACTAAAGTACAAGTACCTCGAATTTGTAGGCTTAAGTACAGTAGTTGAGTAAATATAGGCCTAGTTACATTCCACCGCTGGTATTACTGGGTCTACCTTAAAAAAGGAAACGGGTTGTATTTATGAAGCCTATTAAAAGAATAAAGAAATCACCTGTTTGGAAAGTGATACCATTCATTTCACTTGTGTAAATAAAATACAAAATACTGTAGATTTCACCATAAAAAGGTTCATTGTGTTGCAGGCATGCTTTACCTTCAGCAATCTCTCTGAAAGTCTTCTCTGCATCGGCGCTCTTGTTCTTATCGGGGTGGTATTTCATGGCCAGTTTGCGGAAAGCCTTCTTTATCTGGCTGTCAGTTGCTGTTGGCTCAACATAGAGAGTATCATAGTAATTTTTGCTTGTCTCTGAGGCAGCAGGCAGAGCTTCAGATAAGCAGAGCCGCAGGACCACGCAGGCTTGCATCCAGTGGACGACACCTCGCCCTGCCATGCTAGGCGCCTGAGCACAGATGAGGAACTCAGACACAGCTGTGACACAAAGACGTTTATCTGATTGAAAGTACAGCGACCATGCGGGTTGGCAGCTCATCTTCATATATTGCCTTTAAAGCTATCTGGTCCACACGTCAGCTGTAGCAGCACTCGGCAGGCCAATCGGCTACTCGCACAGAAAAGTTTACTTAACTAACAGGTTTGAGACTCAAGCTCTTGCGCCTGTTTCAGCCGAACTACGCACAACTCGTGGTAGTGAAAGTGCATCAAATTCTTCTACCATAGCTGTTGAAACTTAGCTCATCGTCTTCTAAGCAGTAGAACTTCCACTGTATTCTATAAAACCTTTTAAACCGTGTGTTCATTTACTTCCAGGTGAAAAAGCAAACAAGGTGAAAAAACATTTCAATGTTATTCACCATCGCCACCACTAGATGTCAGACAAACCCTAAGAGGAACCGGAGGAAGGAAACGTCTGTCTTCTTCGTTGGTAATGAAAGATGCATCAAGAAATGTGGTAAACAGCAACGGGGGCTTGAGGAATTGCCAAAAATAACACACGCCTGGTTGTTGTTGTTGTTGTTGTTGTTAGCAGCCATAGCTGTGTACATTTCAGAGGATCAGAGCAGGACGTTTCTGCATGGGAGTTACTCGTCTCTCTCTGGCTCTTGCCTTTAGTTTCTATATGGTAAGACAACATTAGCATTTAGCCTGTTAGCCAGACAGCGATCGCTGTAGCCAAGATTCAGCTACGATCCCGTCGTTGTAGGCGTACATATTTATGTTACGTTATATTGTACGGCAGTGTGGTTAGTTTACAGACAGATAACCTGTTCGTTCACTTTAACTTCGCATGATATGATTTTTGTTTAGTTTTTGCATGGCTACCAAATCACCGGCTGCTGCTGCTCACCCAGTGGCAACACCGACATCAGTGCTAATTATTATTTACCTGGTGTCACGTGCTAATAGTTGAGCCCTCGCCGTATCCAGAACCATACATATCCTTCCTTCTTTCATATCCATATTCTCCTGTGCTTCTAAAGCTAATATCTTGCAGATCTTTGAATGGCACTACTGCTACTCCAGTAGCTATGCGTGACTTTTTAACCTGTGTATGTGAATGTTTGCCAGGTCACGTCAGCCCCCCTCATACACATGAGTGCGGTTTTTCCCTCGCGCTGGGCCGAGCGCCATGCCTGACCGGGACAGTTCCTACCTGTCAGGTGGCGGTGGGAGTGCTGGTGGTCTGGGCGAGGAAGGAGGACCTGGGTCTGGTTTGGCAGGGGGCGCGGCGGAGAGCAGAGGTTCAGGAGGAAGTGTTGGAGGCAACGTCTCGGGATCTGGAAACATGGGAGGAGGAGGGGCGCTCGGAAACGGCAACAGCTGTGGCAGCGGTGGAGGTGGGGGACAAGGTGCGGGACTGGCATTGGACGGAGTCTGCAGGGACTTTATACGCAATGTCTGCAAGAGAGGGAAGCGCTGCCGCTTTAGACACCCGGACTTCAATGAGGTGCCAGACTTGGGAGTGCAAAAGAACGAATTCATCTTCTGTCACGACCACCAAAATAAGGAGTGCATGCGCTCCAACTGCCGCTTCGTCCATGGATCTAAAGAGGATGAGGACTATTACAAGAAAACAGGAGAGCTACCTCTCAGACTTAGAGGGAAAGTTGCAGCACGACTTGGCCTGTCCCCTATGGATCTCCCCCATAGCCGTGGGGAGGTCCCTATTTGCAGAGACTTCCTGAAGGGAGAGTGCCAGAGGGGCAATAAATGTAAATTTCGCCATGTCAAAAAAGATTATGAATATGAGCCTTCCAGGGTTGGAGTGGGTGGTGTTGTGGGGCCGGGTGCGAGTGGAATGGTGAATGCTGGAGGAGGCATAGGTGGTGGAGGAGGAGGCGTCTGTGGAGGAATGCAGGGACTTGTGGGAGGTGGCGGTGGAAATAATCTGATGGGGATGGGATGCCCCAGCCTGGGTGGTTGCAGAGATCCAGTTATCTCAGGAGTCGGGGGAGTAGGTGGAGGTGGGATGCCTGGCTGTCTGTCCATAAGTTCTTCAGGGCAGCGGCGTTATGACAGGAGCGCGTGCTCCGTGTATGACCCTCTGCTTGAAAGTGGTCTGTTTGATGCCAGCTCTCTGGAGGCCTCCATGGACCACACCACTCTACAGTTCAAGAGGCGGCGGTTGGAGGGGCTGCGCCTGGCAGATGGCACTGGAAGTGGGCACTATGAGCTGGGACTTCAAGCCGCCTTGCCACCGCGTCCTCTGGAGTACAGGTTCCTGGAGGAAGAAAACTCCCTGCTGAGGAAGAGGGTGGAAGAGTTGAAGAAGCAGGTTGGAATGAGAGTTGGGGAAAACGTTGCATTGTATTTCAGTCAGATCTAAACTCTCATCTGACGGGTGTGCAAAGTCAGTCTTCAAATAATTGAATTCTAGAAGCTCGGGCGTTTATTGTAGGTTGTTGTATCAGATTGCATTATACTATCAAATGCACTTCCTATCCTTCCTGATTTAATGAATGTATGAATGTGATCCTTTCACATGATAGTGCCATTTTATATTACACAATGTTAAATGTAACTTTAGTCACAAGGACCTCAGTTGAATACATATATATTTCACTGCCAAATCACAGGTAAAGTTTCTTTTACCACATCATCTGAAGGTCATATCAAGCAAACATCTTTATGAACTACAAAAGCAGATTGTACAATTAGTAGAAACAATTGATTAGTTGGTTTTGCTGATATTCTATGATAGAAATCACCTTTATTTTGTGCTGTTAATCAGACAAAAACAAGCAATTTGAAGACACGACCGTGGAACATTTATTTACACTTTTCTGTTATGTATAGACAAATCAATGCATTTATTCATTGAGAATTACATTTTCTGTTGTTTTGTAGGGAAAGTACAAAAAGTAAATGTTTAATATGGATCTGTCTGGTTAGGACTGGAAGAAAGTTGTATTTACAGATGAAACAAAGTTTAAGGAAGTGGGAGAGTAAATGCGAAGAGATGATTACAACATGATTCCCACAGAAAAGCTTCACTTTATTTTGCACAGCCATTTTTTCCCCTTCTGATGGATTTATTTTTGAGCAGTAGTGACCCTAAACAAACAGATGTGTCAGACCTGTTGTAGGTCCAAGGAACAGCTGACGTCCTAAGGGGTTTCCCATCAGTCACCTGACTCAAACCTAAATGAATATATTTAGGAACATTATTAGACACAGACACACTGGGAAAAGTAAATCTGCTTGATCATTCTGCACAAACTAGAATCGATAACTGCAAAAGCCGTGATTATGGTTAACTTAAAGTAGCCATAATGAAATTAATGTGATTTCAAAATGTATATAATTCTATTAGAACTTTGTTTTTGATAAATGACAATAGTTCCTGGCAGTGGACTTTTTGCTAATCCAGTCCAAAGGTATTCTTTTCTAAGAGTCTGTCTCGTGTGTTTCTCAGGTTTCAAATCTCATTGCCACAAATGAGGTTCTCCTGGAGCAGAACGCCCAGTTCCGAAACCAAGCCAAGGTGATGACGATGTCCTCCACTCCTGCACCCACTGAGCAGAGTCTGGCTCCCCCTGTGGGTGCAGTAAGTTCCTACAATCATGGCATCGCCCAGACTCACACCACCCTGAGCAGCGCCGGCCTGCAGCCTCGGCCCGTCACCCAGCAAGACCTGGTAGCTCCTAGCGGTGCCCCTGCGGCGCCTCCGACCAACGCTGCCCCACCTACAGCCCCTCCACCCCACCTCAACCCCGAGATCACCCCCCTCTCAGCCGCCCTTGCACAGACCATTGCCCAAGGGATGGCGCCACCTGTTTCTATGGCACCGGTGGCTGTATCTGTGGCGCCTGTGGCAGTGTCCATGACGCAGCCCCTGCCGGGCATCACCATGAGTCACGCCACCACCCCGATGGTGTCGTACCCCATTGCGAGTCAAAGCATGAGGATCACCACTCTGCCTCACTAACTGGTCGATTGCAGGACTGTAGTACCCACAGGTCAGACTGTAGCATCATAACCAGGGATTTTTAACATCGAGTGTCTTCTTTTATGTGTATGAAACTCAACTGATGACGAGTCTGTACTGTCTATAACAGTGAGGTATAGACACTTGTATTTCTCCACCAGAGGGGAGGATATTACCTGCTGTTCGGCCTCCCTCACTGTGTATTCTATGGCCACATCACAAATGCATATTTCCTACAGACTGACTGACCTGTGAACAGCGTTTGTACCAAAGGAGTCTTTTGAAACGAACGTATGCACAACAAAATGGTGACAAACTGCAAATACGCGAGGTCATCCGCAGTGTTTGAACAATTTCTGCAAGACTTTTGTGGCGTCCTGGTGAGGACCGGAAGACTTTGCGAGCAGTTTGTGTTTATATTGTGTGGAATGCCCTGGTGTAAATTAACTTTGGTACTTTGCACATAAAAAACCCCAAAAACAACAACAATCAGCAATGAGTCTTGTGTGTTATCTGTCACTTCTGTTCACTGCTGCATTACATTTGCCTTCTCTTCACCCAGGTGAGATAAGTCCTGCACACAGACAGCTTCTCATGTTAACGTCCCACAGCTTGAGTTGTTGGGTGGAGTCATGTTGTGTTCACTTGAATATAATACCCTGTGATCTTGTAGCCTCGTATCCGTGTGGCTTTTTAAACAAGTGGACTACTTTGGTGTTCCGTGGCCCGGACTTGTCTGGTCGTACCGGATTTAGGGATCGAGGAGAGTGCAACGTCTGCTGTTTTAAAACACACTGGAGCCGCAGTATTGACGGGGTAACGATCTGACACGAGGCGGGGGCCAAATGGCTGTTTCACTGTGTTTTCTGAAATTCAGCAAGTTCGGCTGCTATGCTTCGTCAGACAGGCAGAGTTACGTTTGAGTTAATCCGAGGAAGATCTCGTCTTTTGACAACGTAATGCCGCAGTAATAACTGTAATCACTACAAATGTGATGACTGCTTTTTACCGCAGCAGCGCAAGAGTCAAAGACGCGTTGTTGCTTTTTTCCCCTGCTTCAGTCAGTGGGCGTGTTTTCCTCCACATAACGGGACTTGGTGAGCAGAACTTGTCGTCGGCCACTTCCCCACTTCTCCTGGAGCTGTGCTTCTTCAGTAAATCGGGCGCAACAACTTCTACGTTTCAGTACCGTTGAAGAAGATGCGACACGGTCAAACCGTAAACTAGCTACAGCTCCGCGCGGCGGTGCGTGGGTTCCAACGGAAGCTGGCGTGAGAAATGAAACGTTAGATTAACCGTTTGGCCCTTTCGAACACGCCTTTTTTTTTTTTTTTTTTTTTTAAACTTAATATTTCGTCTCCAACAGCAACGTACACGTGAGTATTTCGTGCCTTTAGAGGTTTCCACAATGCAAAGCGACAAATCGGAGCCGAGTGACCCCAAGGGCGCCGAGTGTCCGAGCACGAGCGACTCCGAGAAGAAGGCACTGAGCACCGGGGACACCGGAGCTGCCAAACCCAGGGGCGTGAGCGCTGTCGCGGTGCTCTGGACGTTTGGGAAATGTCTGGGAGCCTTGCTGCCCGTCTACCTGGCCGGCTACTACCGGGTCAGCACCAGCCTGCTGGTGTTCGGGATGATGGTCTACACGGGATGGAAACACGCCCGAGAGGCCAAGGAGGCACGCCTGAAGTCGGCCATACAGTTTCTCAACAACGAAGAGGAGTACACAACCACGAACGTGTCCAAAATCAAGCGAGACCTTCCTGCTTGGGTAAGAAATGTCTGTCCAACTGTCAGCGTGTCTGCTGTCATCAACCCCCCCGTACCTATCCTCCCGGAACCCACGTTGACCCAGAGTAACCCCACGTTAAAGCAAATGAACCCCCCAACTCATAATGTCATAGCACACAGGGACCTTCATGGTGTGACAAAGAGTGCGTTTCCAGTAAACTAACCTAATCATAGTCTTCGTGCTATTTTTAGCTGATATGGCATCACCCCACTCTTTTAATGTTGTGGACGGTTTGTTTTTCTGGGAATATTTGGACATTTCTGTAGGCGATCCTGGTGCAGCCTACCAGAAAAGGTTCAGGGAAATGTTTCCCTTAAGTCTCTTCCTGATTTGCAGTAAGTTACAGACACTGCTCTTGATGTCAGTGTTTAGTTTCTTTGTTGTTGTAAAACTGCTTTTCCTAATGTTCCTGATGAAGTAGAAGTCCTAATTCCTGTGACCAGGTGTGCACAAGCCCCTTTCTGTTATATCCAGTGCTTTGTTCTCGCGTTACTTCTCATAAGACAGTTTGCAAATTTGCTGCGTGTGTTTGTACTACAATATTGAACTTGTTTGAAAGCATTATGGAAAAATTCAGAGTGAATTGCAACAACAACAATACGCAATGCCTCCTACCCTTTATGCACTTTTAACAAAAGGTGGCTGGAAAATGTGTAAGAAGTGGCATACACCCCGAGATAAGTTGTACCCAAAATGGAAGTGCTGAAACCCACATGGGCATGTTTTGACTCAGAACATCCAGCCACACCCAAAAGAGGCTCCTGTGGATTAGATACATTTTTCAGTGAGCGATTACAGTTGCATAACCACACAGCATGCACACTCATCTGTAGGTATTCAAAAAGGGACATTTTCCACATTGGCCTCCAGTGCTGCTCTTCAGTATGCATAACCAATGACGTGTTGGAATTTTTCTCTAAGAGGTAATATAAATAGCTAGGACATTTCATGCACTTATTTTGTAAAAGTATTTTCAGGGATAAACCACGCAATAGCCAACTATATCATTCAAAGTGATCTTTGAATAGCCTTTTAATGCACTTATCTGCTTTCCTTTTTTCTTTTTTTCTTCTTTTTTATATTTACTCAATCTAAAACCTCAGAGCGAAACGTTCTGGGATGATATCAAGCTGATGACATTTCCAGACCAGCAACGACCTGTTGTGTGTTTATCAGGCTTTATGCTCAGTTTCAATCCTACTGTGTGTTTATCAGGCTCTGCACAAATTAAGTATGTGACCTCATTGTTTGTCTTTCCTTCAGGTCAACTTTCCAGATGTTGAGAAGGTTGAGTGGCTGAACAAGGTAATACATATATATTATATATAGGTGGTTTTCTATTTTGTTTCACGTTTTCACCATGTGACTTTAAACAAACACACTAGTTATTCCTCCTTTATTACGCCCTCAACAACCGCACATGCCTTTCTATTCAATCGCCCAGCTGCTGTGCTGATTGACGCTCTGTAGAGTACGCTACTTTAATAGTTGGTGCTAGCTGATAGATGGTAGCTCTGCTGCTGTTGTTGCCATGTTCCAGAAAAGGCCACACCCCCGTTAGTGTAGCTGTGTCTGTACTGCAGAGAGAAGGCCCAGCGCCAGGCAACCCTCTCAACATTTCCATTTAATTGCAGGCTAGCTCTCAGGAAGGGGGAGGAGCTGCCAAGCCTTTAAAACTAAATAAAACTATAGCCATTGTGTCCCCCCTCCCCCCCTTTGCTCTTCTAATTAAAGTATTCATACTAATAAGACATGAGATCTTAGTGCAGAGAGACAGACAAAGCAGAGGTTTGAGACTGGTTACTGGAGGGGTGGTCAGCAGATTCCCTTGTTGTTCAGGCTTCATTCTCCACAGGAGCAGGCGGCCGATGACTCACTCTCAACTTATGCCAGACTGTAACCAGCTCTGGGTGGGTTTTTTTTTAAGTTACACAAGCACACAAGCAAACAGCGCCTCTGCTTTTGCTTCTTCCCCTGTAGGAGTGAAGACTTAACATGTTTATGTGACAAAGTTAACATTCTGTAAGAAGTGAGCACACGTAGGCTTCATTGTAGATGACTAACAGCTGAGGAGACTCAACTGGCTACAGCTGTCCCTGCCATTTTTCAGTCATTGCTTATGGAAGCCAAGGCATTTGACAGATGGTTTCGTTGGTATGTGGCTAAAATGTCAACATTTACTTAAAGAAGTAGTCTCTGGTTGCAGGGATGCACATGGTATATTATGGTATGTGTCCATAATGTCGTTGCCGGCCTGCCTAGGTCCTGCAGCAAGTGTGGCCTTTTGTCGGCCAATACATGGAGAAGCTGCTGGTGGAAACCATTGCTCCATCCATCCGAGCCTCAAGCACCCACCTCCAGACCCTCAGCTTCACAAAGGTGGACATGGGAGACAAGGTGATGCCACTGACAGCTTCGCTTTGATATAACATAGAGTCACACAAATGATCCAAGTCATTTATATTGTGCAAACAAATGTGCTTTCTCTTTGCTCCAGGCCATGAAAGTTGTAGGGATCAAGGCACACACAGAGAATGACAAAGGACAGGTCTTGCTAGATCTCTATATTAGGTGAATGTTTATTTATTGATTTCTGTATTACAGGTTTTAGATGGCGTTATTGTAGATGACACTTTTGTTCTTGTATCCTCAGCTATGTTGGCAATGTAGAGATTAACGTTGAGGTGAAGAGATACTTCTGCAAAGCTGGAGTCAAAGGAATACAGGTGTGTCTTAAAAGCTTAAAAGTATTATTGACTGAATTACAGAGTATTATGCCATCAATACAAAGATGTTGCTTAGCTAAAGTGGTAGCTGAACCATACAGCCAATCTGCCAATCTGTAAACATTTATCCATCCTTTCTTTAGCTACATGGGATGATGCGGGTGATTCTGGAGCCTCTGATTGGAGATGTGCCTATAGTGGGTGCGGTCACCATGTTTTTCATCCGTCGACCTGTACGTCCGTCTACATTCATTCATTTCTCTATTTGTCCTTTTTTTGTTGCTCCTCAATCCCCATCCCTGTGACTATCATGTATCTCAGTATAGTCTAGTGTGCTTTCGGTGCTATTGATTTCTCATCAGTCCTGATTTATTTGCTATGTGCAGTAAGTTCCTCTGTCTTTTTTTCTTCCCAGAAACTAGACATCAATTGGACTGGACTGACTAATATGTTGGACATCCCTGGATTGAAGTGAGTCGTGCTGAAATGTAGACATTAGTAATAGCCACAACCTTATAATAAACATAATCTCACAATATTTTATCCATGTGTGGGTTTTTACAATTATTAATAAATGATATAGGCAAAACAGCAGTACATTTCCACTGAAATACTGTTTGTCTTTTGTCTCAGTGTCATGTCTGACAGCATGATTATGGATGCCATTGCCTCCTTCTTGGTGCTGCCCAATCGCCTGGTTGTCCCCCTGGTTCCAGATCTGCATGTGGCCCAACTACGCTCTCCTTTGCCCAGGGTAAAGCCTGAATATGCACCTACAGATGGAGGGAGACTATTGAATAATTTCACCTCTCTCTCAACACTGGTCTATTATATCTTGTCCCTCTTCTGCTGTCTTAGGGTGTGGTACGCATCCACCTAGTGGAGGCACAAAATCTAGCAGCCAAGGACAACTATGTGAAAGGGGTTATGGCTGGCTTGTCTGACCCCTATACCATATTGAGAGTGGGCCCTCAGACCTTCACCTCCCAACACATTGACAACACAGACTCTCCCAAGTGGCAAGAGATGTATGAGGTAAGAAGAATGGAGAGCTTAATGGAAAGTTTGAAATTTGTCCTAATTACTGTGCGTGTACAGGTGTAGGAAGACTCACTCAATCATATATCATTTCACTTTGTTCTGTATTTGAGGGATTAGACTGTTCCAGCACTGAGAATGTTTCATTTTCATTCATGGTCACATGAGGCCACAGCCAGCTTCCATACAAACCCCTCTGTCAGTCTTCATGTCCTTGTGTGTGTGTCCGGTACATCAGGTCATAGTCCATGAAGTGCCTGGTCAAGAGTTGGAGGTGGAGGTATATGACAAAGACCCAGATCAGGATGATTTCCTGGGCAGGTATATATGCATAGTTCATGTCTCTTGTGTGCATATGTTGAATCTTACATTGTCACATTTCATCTGTCACCTTTCAGGGCCAGTTGGAAGAAGTCCACTACTTTTTGTTTTGGATTGTTCTCCTAAAGTTACAGCATCTGCTTTCTTTGCTATGATCCTTTTGTTTTCATGAAATTATTTGCTCTTTTGTCTTTGTATAAAATGTTACTCTCCTTCTCCATATAGGACGAAGTTGGATTTGGGCATTGTGAAGAAATCCATAGTTGTAGATGATGTAAGTAAAAAGCAGTTTCAGTCACAGTTTGTAGAAGCAATGTTTTGACCTTTGGATTATAAATATATGCGTGTGGCTGTCTTCCCAGTGGTTCACTCTGAAAGACACTACGTCAGGACGGGTTCATTTCAGACTGGAGTGGTTGACCTTGCTGCCCAGCACTGATCGACTAGAGCAGGTTTGAGTCACTAATTTCCACTGATACATTACTCTTAGGTGATTCTGAAGTATAATAGAATTTAGTGTGCCATTTAGCGCACTCTATCTTTGTGTCAAATATTTACAATAAAAAAAACCTGTTTGCAATTCTCCCCCAGATCCTGAAGAGGAATGAAAGTATCACTAGTAAGGCTGGCGATCCGCCTTCTTCAGCCATCTTGGTTGTATATCTAGACAAGGCTGAGGCACTTCCTGTGAGTCAAATATTTCTACCCTCTCTGCCCACTTTTGTGCTCAGCTCAATGCTGCTTCCTGTGTGTGGTTAAACTGTGGCAGAGCTGCAGCTGGCACCCGTCTGACATTCCACAAAGTTGTTGCCTTGGCCTTTACCTGTGCTCTCTATTTCAGTGTGGGTAACTTCATCCACGGCCGTTAAACAGACATTTCCTACTGTGTAATTTCTGTAGTCATATCACGCACGAAAGGGAACAGCAATGACTCCATCTTTGTGGTTTCTTTCAATGCAGATTTGTACTTCCTGATTATGCCATGTGGTGCTTCCTTTTAGATATTTGTGCTGTTGCTATGGTAACCTTATACACACCATTATTCACATCAACCACATGTTGTCAGAATAGTAGATAAGTCTATTTATTGCTCTGTTCTTTGCCACAGAATGGCATTGTTCACATTCTTTACTGTGTATTTTTCTGTAACTGTGTATCTTTTAGATGAAGAAGGGAAATAAAGAGCCCAATCCCATGGTGCAGCTGTCTGTGCAGGACATCACTAGAGAGAGCAAGGTATATTTACTCAGGATGGCCAATAACAATACTGTAGATTGTGTTTGATTTATTTCGATTTTAAGCGTACTATGTATTCTCACTTTCAGAATTGTTACACAACCATTAATCCAGAGTGGAAGGAAGCTTTTACCTTCTTCATCCAGGATCCTCGAAAGCAGGACATAGACATCCAGGTAACAGCTCATAGATCAGCTACTCTGCACTAAACTTTGTGTGGTATTCTGCTAACCAAACTTGTTGTGGTCTCATTACGGCTTTCCTTAATGGTTAATCACCCAGGTGAAGGACGCTGACCGTGTTCAGACATTGGGCAGTCTGACCATTCCGTTGTCCCGTCTGCTGTCCAATGCTAACCTTTCTCTGGACCAGTGGTTCCAGTTGGACCACTCTGGATCTGCCAGTCGCATCTACATCAACACAGTTCTCAGGGTAAATTGTAGCAGGACCCATTGACTAATCCTGCACTGCATTAGACCAATTCATGACTAATAAATACGTTGGGAAAAAAAATAAACCAAGCACAATGTAGAAAGTTATTAAAGTTAAAGTTATACACTTTATTTAGCTTCTTTCTGTCTTTTCTCTTTTTTATTGTAACGTAGGTCCTGTGGTTAGATGAGGAACGTATTCCATCTCATGTGTCATCTAATCTGGAGGCTGGACTGTCCAAACAGCTGCCCCAGCAGACCTCCCCTCACCCTAGCTTTGCCACAGAGGTAATGGAGAATAGGGCAATTATGACTTAGGACTGTTTTCTTTTTAAAGGTCTATTGCAAACACGTATTCTAACTTTAACTCTACTCAAAATGTCTTTCAGGGACTGCTTAGAATTCACCTATTGGCAGGGCAGAACCTTGTTCCGAAAGATAACCTGATGGGGGGCATGGTAAAAGGCAAGAGCGACCCCTATGTCAAGATCAACATCGGAGGCGAGACATTCACAAGTCATGTTATCAAGAGTAACCTAAACCCCACGTGGAATGAGATGTATGAGGTAAATAACATGAGGTTTTTAAACATTGTGAAATTGAATAGAATAGAAGAGGCGGAAGTTTGACACAGTTAAAAATGTTGCTTGTATAGTTGGTTTGAGATAATTCTTTGAAATTTGCAACTTGGTTCACCCCTCAGGTGATTCTAACCCAGCTGCCTGGCCAGGAGCTGCATATGGAGGTGTTCGATAAAGACATGGACATGAAGGATGACTTCATGGGCAGGTACAACAGCTGTAAATAGTTTAATTATCAAATAAGATTAATGGATTCATTAAAGATACATTCTAATTGCACATATCCCGACATACAGGCTGAAGATCAGTCTGAAAGACGTCATCAATTCTCAGTACACTGATCAGGTGGGATTTGTCTTGCCAAACACACTGCTGCATGTTTAGCTTCAAAGAGTGTGATGAAAATAATTGAAAAGCCAATGTGAAAGCCTGCCATATCTTGGGTCAAACTTGTGTGGGTGCACAGGTCTCCAGTGCACTTTGATGAGACACTTAACCCTCTCCAAATACATCTGTGACCTATTTTTTATATATAATGACCACTTGATAAGATGTAAGTTAAGATTATAAGTGTAACTCTTGTACAGTTTTGATGTATTGGCCACTGCTTCAGCAAATCTCAGTAATATAAATATAAATGAAAAACTGGACAGATTGAACATCATTTGATGTGAGAAGACAGCCTTTTGGGTGTTTTCTTTATTGTTTTTTATTTTATTGGCAATGATACACTCTCACATTGCCAATTCTCCTTAGTTGGCAAAACTTTACAACATTTTAAAAGTACCATTTGATATGTTAGAAAAAAGATGAGAACAAATAATTAGCAGCAAAACCAGCTGATGGTTTGACACCAGGCTCACTGTTACTTAAAAATATCTTTACATGTTGGTATTTTCCTTGTTTGGACCATACCAAGTAGTTAAAATGATTTTTCTTCTTTCCTCAGTGGTACACACTCAGTGATGTGAAGTCTGGTCGAGTTCACCTGGTACTGGAATGGGTTCCAACAGCCTCAGAGTCCGATAGATTGGACCAGGTCGGTAGTCCCAGATAAGTAATGGACCTGTGCTGGTAAACTTGATCCATACTCACCACTTCTTTCCTGTGTCCTCAGGTTCTTCAGTTCTTTTCCAGACAGTCTTTCCAAAACAAGGCAGTTCCCTCAGCAGGCCTACTTTTTGTCTTAATTGAGCGAGCAGATGGCTTACCAGTGAGTCTTTTATTACAGATGTTAAAGGTGATGTCAGGAAAAGCAGTTAATGTTTCTAATACATATGTTTTTTTATTTTTTATTATTGCCTATTTGTCACTCTACAGGTAAAGAAGAGTGGCAAGGAGCCAAAAGTGGGAGCAGAAGTCACTCTTAGAGAAATGTCCCACAAAACTACAGTGAGACCTCAAACTTAATTCAGTTTAGAATTGATAGTACTATGTTATATGAGTAATACTGACTGACTCTTGCATCTCCGAAGGTGTGTGATCGTACGACATCACCTCAGTGGAATGAGGCATTCTGCTTCCTGGTTCGAGACCCCAGAGAAGATATTCTTGTTATTAAGGTACCCTGGCTTAAGTGCATAATCAAAGGGAGATATAAAGCATCAGTCATGTATGTATATACATATATGTGTGTGTGTGTGTGTGTGTGTACATTTATATATATATACTCCAATGTGGCCACCCTGCATCGTGTTTCTCCAGATCTCTCACAGCTGGACCTTGCCTATTGGTTCCCTGGTGGTTCCTATCCGAGAGCTGCTCTCTGAACCAGAGCTGGTCCTGGACCAGTGGTTCCATCTGGATGGAGCCTCACCTGAGAGTCAGCTTCTTCTGAGGGCTGAACTCAAGGTTGCAGAACTCTGTCATTTTCTCCACTCTAAATATTTATTATACTTCCTTAATTTTTCTTTTTCTCTATCCTTTATCACGTTGTGATGCCTTTTTCTCTGTTTAATCTCTCTGTGTAACTGAAATATATCTTTGAGTCTTTGTATATGTATTTCTTTTGCTCTCTGTAACTATGTGTAATACGTGTTTTTGTTTCTCGTATCTGTATCTCTGTATATTGCTTGTGTTTTTTCCTTTTTTTAAATTGACATAAGGCCTTTGAGGCAGTTCTTTAATTTTGTACTTGTTCTACCAATATTGATATTTACAGTCAGGATTGTTACAAAGTCAGTAAACAAATTGAAATAATATTAATATCGACTCTACTGCAGGTGCTGATTCCTAGCAAATGTCTGAGTGCCACTGATAAGGCTAAGGCCACTTCAGCGTCAGACCCTTCTCCTGCCCAGCGAAAGCAGGAGACAGACACAGTGCTGAGGTGGGAAAGTTGATTCAAAAAGTCAGTCCTTACTTTCCATTTGTGCTGCATCTCTTAAATGTATTTATTGCTTATTGCTTGTTCTTAGGTCAAGTTCAGTGGACGTTCCGCCTGTGGAAACGATTGTCTCTTCAGTGCCCTTACATGAAGATGTTGACGTAAAGAAAACAGCAGCTGATGTGATTAAGGAGAAGGTGGAAGAATCATCAAGTCCTGCCATAGCACGACCTTCTCATACGTCCCCAGACGTCAGCTTTGCCAGTGAGGTAAAGTCATAAAATAGTGAGATACATGCAACAGGGCATGGCAATAAAAGAAACTATCAATATAAAGTTAAATGCTCTCTTCCTGTAGGGGCTGCTGAGAATCATCCTGTTGGAGGCCCAGAATCTCATTGCCAAAGATAACACAATGGGCGGTATGGTGAAGGGCAAGAGTGACCCCTATGTCAAGATCAATGTTGGAGCGTTTGCATTTAAGAGTAATGTGATCAAGGAGAATCTCAACCCAGTGTGGAATGAGATGTATCAGGTATGTATGAAGGACAGTTGGATTTCCCCTAAGCACAATTTCAAATAAAGATGACAATGATAATACTTCATGTTAGTCACCAAATTTTTAACCGTAACTTAACTGTGCTGTGATCCCTCAGGTGGTGCTGAGGCCTCAGTCAGGACAGGAGGTGCAAGTAGAGCTGTATGACAAAGACATGGACAAAGATGACTTTCTGGGCAGGTAAGGGGTAATGTGGTTATCCTTATTGCCTTAGCATGGTATTCAGTGGGTTGACATGTTTACAGAAACGGTATAGAGATATACAGATATACTGTTTAAAGATACATTACATGTATATTACGATATGGTAATGAAAAACATGAAAAAAAATGTGCTAAATCTTTTTTATTGTGCCCAGATTCGCAATTAGTGTGGCAGACATCATCCGTTCCCAGTACACAGACCAGGTTAGGATGGCATGCCTCATTATATCTATATATCTATAGCTGCTGTGTAATCATAGGCTTTGATTCATTAAGTGTGCGTCTCTGTTTCAGTGGTACACCCTAAATGACGTGAAGTCTGGACGTGTTCGCCTCATAATGGAGTGGGTACCAGCAGTGTCCCATAATGCCACCCTGGACCAAGTTAGTGCAATTTTTATCATTTGTTTGTTTCCTCTCTTATTCCTTCTCACATTTATAATCTTAATCATTTGCTTTGTCTATTCTTCCCACATCTGTACTATTCCAAATATGCCCCCACTGCTCAGTTTACTGTGCACATCAGTGCTCAGTCATTGTAATGTATTTTTCCTTTCACTCTGTGCTGCAGGTGATGCAGATGCAGTCTCTCCAGTCTTACCATAACAAGACTGTTCCCTCTGCAGCCCTGCTCTTTGTGTATGTGGACAGAGCACACTCATTGCCTGTGAGTCCCTTGTAATTTGGTACACTGAAAAACAGTATGATATGTGGAATAGATAGATTGAAAAGGACTTTTTAATTAACAGATCCTCTATTGGCATAAAGTGGAATACTCCTTCTGCTCCTTAAGATAATTGTTTTATGTAAGTTATGACTGGATTTTAAAAAAAAAGATGCTACCTGCTGAGCAACAATCACTGTTGTTGGATTGTATGATGCAGTGATGTTTTATTTTTTTAAAGAAAGGGAAGTTGGATCTTGACCCATTGTTTCCATTTTTTCAATTACAGAGAGATAATATAAACTACATAATCATATGTGTCTTTCTGTGTCCAGTTAAAGAAAAGTGGAAAGGAGCCCAAGGCTGGGGCCGAGCTTGTTTTTGGTAACACAACCTACAAAACCAAGGTATGAGACTGATAATAAACCCATTAAACAAACACACACACTATGGCTATGCCAGCCAAGGCTACACGTAATGAATACCTTCATCATATACTACTATACTATACTACTATTACTGTTTTTTTTATTTCATAATTAATTAAATTAATAATTTTGTCAATAAAATATAACAATAAAGTCCCCATAACAATTTCCTGGGAACCAAACCACTCTGTTGGTAAATGGTTGATCATTTCATGGGATAAATTACTAAAAGCTTCTGTGTTTAGAATGTGAAAAAGTCGAACTTTGCCCCCCCTCTACTGGTGGTGTTGAAAAAGACAGTAATGCTTGACAGTAATGCATGCTAATATCTTTTTTATGCTGTTCAAAATACCAGCTGAAACTTTACCAAAGAACAATGACTATATATCCTTGTCCCAACTTACCCCTCCCCCTTTTCACTCTGAAGGTATGTGATCGCTCCAGATCACCTGAGTGGAATGAGAAGTTCTACTTCTTGGTTCACGACCCGAGAAAGGAGATGCTCATCATAAAAGTAAGTGTACTGTGTGTCTCACAATACTCATAAGAAGTATTTGAAGCCTTCTGCTAGTGTCAGGAACATCTCCACCTTTAACTGACATTAAAGATGTGTCTTTATGTCTGTAGTTGTCAAGTGCATGGGACCAGCCAATGGGATCTCTCGTAGTCCCTGTGAGACAGCTCCTCTCTGAACCACAGCTGGTCCTGGACCAGTGGATGCCTCTAGATGGAGCCTTACCTGAAAGTGAGATATTACTGAGGGTTGAACTCAAGGTAAGACATTACACACACCGAGGATTATTACCATTGTCACCGATACACTGAATAACCACCTGGAAATGCATTGCTGACAGATCCTGAGCTCACGGATGACTGAAGCTCCGCAGCCTTCTGTGACTAGTTCAAACAAAGAAAAGATTTCCACTGAACGGACATTCAAAGCACCCAGTGAGGACAAAAAAAGCTCAGAGCTGACAACGGATAAGTGAGTGCCGTGTGTTTGATTTGATAATACACACATCAGAACTCTGCAGACTGTACTTTGGTCTTATTCAGAAGTCACCCAATCCACTTAGTGTCCTTTAAATGTAAAGAAAAGTAAGCAATAAATACACACTTGAAACATAATCAAGCACTAATAAACACTGAATAAAAATGTAGTGCCTGTCAATGAGAGCAGGAACAGGAGGGTGGAATATACACGCAAATATGCTTTTTTAAAACATGCTTTGAACGCACATTTGTCTTCAAGTGAAGCTAAAAAAGCTAATATTCCCCAATGTTAGTCCCAGTCAGAAGTCTGGCTGTGGAGTCTTGTAACATCAGTCTGTGTTGTCAGATTGGTTGCAGTATCCAGCCAGCTTAAACATTCTGATGCAGCAGAAGCAGGGGCTGCAGCCTCCACAAAAGATGCTACTCCCGCTGAACCAGCTGCCATTCACCCTGCACCTGTTAAGGTCCCTGCTGCTGCAGTGAGTCACAACACGTTGTAGTCAGTTGTTAGTAGGTTTATTTAGTCTATTTGCACCCTTTATAACCTTCATATAATTTTACTCAGCTGGTGGAGGAACCAACAGATCCAGCAGTTAAAGGAGATCTTGAACCGCAGCAAATACAAACAGGAGGGTGAGCTCCACATCACAGCAAATTAGACCATATTTCTTTTTTGCTTCCAAGATCCATAAATTGGAAGTATATAAAGAAACCTAACAAGAAACATGTTTACATTTCTGTGTGTTTTTGTGTGTGTAGTCCTGGATTAAGCAACCTTGCTCACGCCACAGTGACAGGTCTTCCTGCTGACACCCTGAAGGCAGCAGAGGTCACCGAAATCCCCAAAGCTAGTGAAGTTCTTCCACCACACACCACCCCCAGGCAGGACTTTGGTAAAGAGGTGGGTTTAGTTTTTGCTTTGATTAGCAGAGTGGAAGTAAGAATAATTTGTTTCCACCTATTGTACAGTATTTGTTCTTCTTCACTGTCCCTTTTGTATGTTTACATTATTTGAAACAATAAGAAAACACTTCCATTAGCAGCGTACAGTAGGGTGCGGGGCCCTCCACCCCTCTGCAAAAGTGAACACTTGCATGATGTTATGGTTTTCATCATTATAGTGGAGAGCATCAATCAAGAAAAACTGTTCAAAATGATCACTCAATCATTAGATAGTGAATAGTTTAGTGAGTTGATGCTGCTGGGTCTCAGCCTATCATCTGGGTTTCCTGAGTAATCCCAGTTTTTGTCCAACCACTCTGAACGTGCCACTTCCTCTTGTCTTTAAATATCACGTTATTGTGTCAGCTTCCTCTGCTGGTTTGTTTAGTCTGTTGCATGTTCTACTGAACTTCTGCATAGGTACCTGTGTCATGTCAGCTAGAATCAAAAAGAAGGATTTCTGGACAGGAGGCTCATAATAAAACGTGCCAACCATTGTATCATTTATGAAATGTACAGAAGTCTGGCTTAAAGGAGTGACCTTTATTTATTAAAAATCAAGATCTCATAAACCGAATTTAGACTAAACAAGTTGGAAAGTTATCCACTATCGTAAAAACGTTCATTTTAACATACTACAGTGGCATTATGTGTTCCTAAAGTCTGTTCAAAGTGCCATTTATGCAGAGCTATGCAAAATGAAATATTATAATATTGTAGCTTCACATTACCAAGCTACATACTATGTTGTGTGCTCAGTGACTTCCTGTATGTATTTTAACACTTACAATCTTCATCCTGCAGGGGCTGCTGAGGATTCACCTGCTGGAGGCCCAGAATTTGATTGCCAAGGACAACCTGATGGGGGGCATGATGAAGGGCAAGAGTGACCCTTATGTCAAGATCAACATTGGGGGAGTTGCATTCAAGAGTCATGTCATCAAGGAGAATCTCAACCCTACATGGAATGAAATGTATGAGGTATGAAGTATTCTCAGTAAGTATTCTGCATTGTCTGGATTTCTCTGCATGTACAACATTTTGTACAAATGTGTGATTTTTGTTTTTTGTTTGTTTTAGGTGGTTTTGAGTGAGCACAACGTCCAGGAGATTAAGTTTGAAGCATTTGATAAGGATTTAGATTCTGATGACTTCCTTGGCAGGTGTGTGTCTTAAAGCTGGTTAATCAGTCACTTGTATTAGTACTTCAGATAAAACGTGTAAAGTCCTGTGTACACTGATCTGCATGGTAAGAATTCTAACTGAGATACACATCAATCAGCTGTAATTTTGCACTGAAATGCAAGTCATCAAGTCATATATATATATATCCTTATTTGGTTTTGTTTGTTTGTTTTTGTTTTTGTTAGATTTTACTTAAATACAATGTTTGCAGTTGAGTGGTGGGCATTATCGCAGGTCAAGTAAAAAATAAAAATTACATTTTAGAACATGAAGAGTTAAACTTGTTCAGAGAGGACCAGCATGCCAAAAAATATTCCCATTCACAGTGGTGTCCCACAGCTGCATAAATATAAACAGAATTTATATTAATCAGGCTGCGGATTGTTTTTCTGCTGTTTTTATTAGATAGCTATAAATAGTAGTAAGACATTGACATTGACATTGAAATCTTGTTGTTGTTTTTTGTTCACAGATTCAGTATTAGGCTAAATGAGGTCATCAGGTCCCAGTACACAGATCAGGTTAGTCAGTTATTCATAAAGTGAAATCGTGCCATGTGATTTCTGAACTCTGTTTTCTTGTGTAATTTCCTTGTAAAAAGGTTGTTGCCCTGCTTCTTTAACTGACTTTGTCTCTGTTGCAGTGGTACAACTTGAATGATGTGAAGTCTGGGAGGGTTCACTTGATAATGGAATGGGTTCCTACCGTGTCAAATTCAGTCAGACTTGACCAGGTCGGTCTTTACTTATGTTTACAGCTTCATCACACACTAACTTTAGCCTCACTCTGTTTATTCAATCAATCTGGGAATATTGAAGTGTCTCCAGCCTAGATAATGCTGTTCAGTCACATTCCAACACGCAGGGCACATTATTCACATTGCAACATAATTATCAGGCCTAACTGACTGTGCTTTGTGTCGCAGGTGCTGCAGCTTCGATCTCTCCAGTCTTTTCAGAATAAAGCTGTCCCTGCTGCTGCTCTGCTCTTTGTCCATATGGAGAGAGCACATTCATTACCTGTAAGTCACCTGCAGTTTACTTACACACTGTGCAGTAGTTAACAAAAATGATTCCTCATTTAATAAAACTTGAATGCCTCTCTATCCCTCGACAGTTGAAGAAGAGTGGAAAGGAACCCAAAGCAGGAGCTGAACTTGTTCTGGGTGAAACAACCTACAAAACCAAAGTGAGACTCTTGATGCACAGTGATCTATAGTCAGTCTGATGAATAAATTATTATTGTCATAACTCTTTTAATCTCGATGAACTCGCTTTTCATCATCTCTCTGTAGCTGTCTGACCGCGGAACCAGTCCTCAGTGGAACGAGTCTTTCTACTTCCTGGTCCATGATCCTAAAAAGCAGATGCTTGTAGTAAAGGTAAGACATTTATTTACATACATTTGGTCGTGCATCTCACATTTAACAGCAGTCACGTTGGAGTGAATTTTACATTCTCGTTTGCATTGCAGTTGTCCAGTGGTTGGGACCAGCCAATGGGATCTCTGGTGGTTACTGTCAAGGAGCTGCTTGCAAAGCCACAGCTGGTCTTGGACCAGTGGTTCTCTCTGGATGGAGCCTCAGCTGAGAGTCAGATCCTGCTGAGGGCTGAACTCAAGGTGAGAAAAAAAACACGTCTGACGCCCACTAACACACTTTGTATTAAATAGCAACTTATCAATAATGACACCTGTTCCTATTCTGAATTTGTTTTTAATAGATACTAGATTCCAAAATGGTGGATCTGATCAGTGCAGGGACTCTGCCCTGTGCTGTCTCTGGCTGTGGATCTGGAAATGGGCGGGTGAAGTTGTCTATTTCATATGCCTCGCAGCAGAGACAGCTCATCGTCATCGTCCATGCCTGCAGGTGGGCTTCCTCAAATAGTGTGCCAAAACGCTCTCAGTCAGACTGTTTTCTCACCAATGATGTAATAATGGTATAAACAGTTATTTTGTTGTAGGTTTAAGGAAAGGTGTATTGTTTTTTCAATTCAGTTGAGTTTGTTACAAATTTGTTTCCCATTAAATATCATGGCACAACTTCAACATCTGCTTTAGTTTTATTGGTGCAGCATCTAACAGTCTACAGGGGGAATAGTATAGACATTCAATCTTATGTCTCAGCAGCTGAATACTCACATTATAGTGAGACTATATGCTAAATAGACTATATGCTCTAATGAAAGGTCAGATTGTATTGACTTCACTTGGCACATTTTCCTGATAAAGTTACTATAATCTGATAGAATCCTCACTTTCTGACTCTTAATTAGTAAACTACATAGACATGTCTGTTATAGTAATGTTACACTTTAACATGTCAAATTATTTAAGATATTCTTTCTTTTTCTCTGTACAGAGGTCTGTTGTCTCAAAGTAAGGATGGTGTGGACAGCTATGTCTCCCTGATGCTGCTGCCAGACAAAAGCAAGGCCACCAAGAAGAAGACAGCAGTGAAGAAACGTGACCTCAACCCAGAATACAATGAAAGGTAATTCACTAAGGCCAATTGTTTTTTTATTTATTTATCTCTGAAGATTTTTGTTATTGTTAGTGTTAGCATCTAATCATCCTTGTCCATTTCTTGAAGGTTTGAGTATGACGTGCCTGTGGCTGAGACGAGATTCAGACACCTCAGTGTATCAGTGAAGAATAACTCGGCCTCATTCAGGAGCCGCGACGTCATTGGACAGGTCAGTCTGAGACTGTACTTCCACCTCCACCTCTGATAGGATTTAAAATGTATCATCACTCACATACAGCAGCCAAAGGTGAACAAGTGACTGTCAGGGTATCTTAAAAATGTCACGTTAAGGGTTAAAGCAAGGGTTATGGTTCCTAACGGCAACGCCCCAAAAAGGCACTGCCTTAGTTAAGATTTGGATAACTCTACACTAGTGCTAGCTTGGCTTACATTCATTGCATGACTGTTTTGACGTGTGTTCCTAGCTTTCAAATTGTTTCACTCTGAAATGCCCTGAACACACGCATAAGTACTGCTTATACAGATGCTAACGTGTCACTCCTGTTCTGTAGGTGCAGATCGAGTTGGCTCAGCTTGACCTGATCTCTGGTGTCACAGAATGGTGAGCAGAGCAGACTGCATTAAAGTTTGTTAAAGTGATACTCTATTTAGTATAAAACACTCAAAATGTGTTTACTTGAAAGATGGCTGCAAAACGTTTGCAGTATCCTCACTGACAGAGAATTGACAGCTTGGAATAGTGACGTTTTCATGACAAATAAAGCATGTATTGAGGAGGCTGAAGCAGTGTATTTAGACTCTTTTACAGAAACAATGATTGTTTGTAACACATTGAGTATACAGTACACTGCATATGGACAGCAAAGAAGTTGATTATCCTGCAGGAGTAGTTTGAGAAGTTTCTGTGGACGTTTTGGGTGGAGTATCACTTATTCTTCAGTTTTCATTGTTTAATGATCACCATTCATTATATCATTGTTGATGATTTAATTGGCTGTCAGTTTTCATCTGATTTTCATCCCTCTATTTTTTCCAGGTTCACTCTGAAAGATGAAGCCGAATAGTCGTTCTGCTTGCTGATGTCATAGTACAATGATGATGATGATGATGATGTTGACATCACTCAACTTGGCAATGTGCCACTGCTGCAGCTCACACTGATGCCTTCTCACCTTTGCACACAGTATCATGTGGCACCTTTACCTGCATCCACCCCGCTCTCTGTGTATTAACATGTAGTATAGAATTGGACTGCACTGTATATTCACATACATCAATACTCTCAAAGATAATCAATAGGCTGTAGTAGCTGAGTGAACGAGGATAAAGTGCAAGTTTGTATTGATTGAAGCTTGCATTACTATATGAAGAGCTAATGGTTTTAAGATTGAGTGGAGCAAGTGAAAGATAAACAGGTAAAAAGGAAGAAGTCATATTTTGTTGCTTTGTTAGCTTTTGTTTTGCTACAACAATGTTTAAATCTGAGAGTATCTTGTTTGAAGTGCAGTAACATTTTTAGACAATGTTTTTTTAATGTATTGCTAATAGTATGCTAATACCACTTCAGTATTTTGGTATGACAGGCTAATATTGGTCATTTTATATTTTGCAGCACTTTGTGTTTGAAATGGCTTTTGAAGAAAAATTTTGAAGATTTTTTTCTACAAGACATGTTAAATGTCACAGTTAAATCATGTTGTTTGATTTTGTGTATATTTGCAAAGGTTATTGATCAGATCTGATACTGTTTGTTGAAAGATGGAAACAAAAATAAACAGATGTTGCACATCTTGCTTTTTGCTTTTGTTGAACCATTTTGTGGGCCTAGAATATAACTTATACACTGCTTTATTACCAGTTCTATGGTGTATCTGTTTTATCACTTCCTTCCTTTAATTGTTTGATAGAGCCAATTATTCTGCTGTGGTATACAGTGGATGATTTTAATATTTAAATATCAGATATACTGTTGGTTTAAAGATTTTGCCACTGTTAATAAAATTATTTTAATTTGCAAATGATACAAAGAAAATTGTACTCAGAAGTACAAATACCACAGTGTAAACATTTTCTGTTAAGAGTAAATATCCTGCATTCAAAATGTTACTTGTGTAGAATTACAAGACTTTAAGCAGAAATATACTTAATGTACCAAAAGTCAAAGTACTAATTATGCAGTGTAACCCATAATGTAACAAATGTATATATTATGTTATTTGGTTAAAATTATTGATGCATTAATGTGTAAACATCACTTTAATGTTAAGTTTCATGACTATATACTGCTGGGCAGCTATATCAGAATTGAATAGTTTTTTTTATTAGCCTACTCTTCTACTCTAATCCTACTAATCTGTAATATAACTTGCAACTAAAGCTGTCAAGTAAATGTATTTCCCCCTGAAATGTAGTAAAGTAAAGCAAAGAAGTAGTATATGTACCTACAAATTGTACTTAAGTAGTTGAAAACAATTATTCAAAGCTGTTTGTCCTAAAACTAAGACAGTTTAAATGTTTGTGACGTAAATCGAACTTTTATTTTGAAATTTCAGTTGTGCTTACAAGTAAAAAAAAAAAGAAAGAAATAGAAATTGTACAAGCATATAGGGCAAGTAATACTCTTCTAATAATTCTAAGGTATCAATAATGTTAAGTCATTTTCTTCATGTAATGGAGGAAAGTCCGCAGCTGAATTACTGTGGAGCCTTCAGTGTGATGTCACGTGTCTCGCGGAACTACAACACTTTCACTTTCATTTATCAGGAAGAAGACGTTCATAACGTCAAGCAAGGTAAAAGTAAGATATCTGCGTCATAAAATCAGGTTTTACTTGCCGTATGTATGTTTAAAAAGCAGACATTGTGTTTCTGGCGTAACCATGTCTTAGTTATGTAGGAAATAAGTTATATAAGTTTGCAGTAGTCTGTCGCAACCGAAAGTTGGCTCGCGCAATAGCATTGACGTATCATTTCTGACTGCGTTTTTCATATAAATATGATAAACAGTTGGTGGTGTTTTGAAATGGCAGCTTGACTACAACAAACACTGCTTTCATCTTTGTCACAAGTGTGTTCTGTGTCTTAAAGGAAGAAGACGACGTCAAAATGTCAGACAATGACAACGAGGAGCCCATGGACGTGAGTAGCTGCGTATCAGCCATGTCTGCAAACTAAAGTTGAACATTGAGACAGTGTGAAAGACAGCTGTTAAGGGAGCTGTGGTAGTAATATTAATATATGAATATTCACAGTGGTCTTTAAAAGAAATGTACTGTTTAAAATTATTTGTGTTTTTGCCACAATTGTCTTTTTTATTTAAATATCCTGTCTTCCGTCATGGTTGCTTTAGTGTTCTGAGGCGAATGAAAACCAGCAGCCTTCCACATCTACTGATAAGTCTGCTGAGGTAGGTATAGTTGTGTGTGTGTGTGTGTGTGTGTGTGTGTGTGTGTGCGCTTGTGTGTTCAGTAACAGATATCGCTTTAACCAGTCTGGTGCATGTCCAGTTTTTTTATTTTAAAACTGGTGCAGAGTGTGGAAACCTTGGTTTCCTTTTATAACACAAAATCAGTGCTTAGAAAATCCAGGTGTAGTTCCAGCAGGCCTATATGTTTTTCTGTGAAGTGTATGTGAAAGTGAAAGTATGAAAGTGAAGGCTCAAGTCTCAGGATAGACTATGCTAGTATGGAATTATCACAGCCTGTTGCTCTCTGTTCTATTAACATATTACATAGCAACTATGTTATTAAAACTATGCAAAAGTAAAGAACTGTTAGTTTAATAAAATAAAACACTTATTTACAACATTTAAATAACATGGAAGCAAAGTAAGGAGCTAACTTCAAAGTCACTGCATATCATTAAAAAGTATGAAAAAATAAATCTGTTGCCTTTTTTCTCTGTTTTAAAACTGTGCCAGTGATGTCATTCACTTTGTATTTTCTATTTGTACAATTCTAAAATGCTCTATTCAATTTAATTCTGTTTTATTTATATAGCGCCAGTTCATAATCTAGAAAAAGTTATTTTCAAACCATACCTTTAAAGGTAATTTGCACGAAGAATATCCTGCTGAGTAAGACAGTGGCATTAACTGTTTTTCATGTTTTTCCATCACAGGACAAAAGTGAAGCTCGAGCCGTTCTCACAGTCAAGTGGTCAGAAGGTGCTCAACCAAAGA
>JAVQJD010067796.1:0-19680 GCA_036023655.1 Nannoperca australis
GTGTGTGTGTGTGTGTGTGTGTGTGTGTGTGTGTGTACCCTCCTGCATGTCTTAATCAGTGTAGCATCAGCAGTCGTCCTGCAAATTTACATCTCCCTGCGTTTCCATGATGTCTACGTTAACTTGTAGGAAATAAAATTGTTGTGTACAAAAAAACGTGTAGGTGTTGTTTCAATAAAGTAATACAAAGCCGTAATGTCCCTTAAGAACACTCTGCAATAACTCATTATACTTTCACAAGTTAATAGCCCAAATCCTTCTTATTTCAGGTATTTCACGTCCGAGTAAATAGTCACAAAAGTGCCTTGGAAAATCTACAAATGTATGTTTGCCTTGCAAAGTCCAAACAACAAGTGCACTGTGAAACACTCGCTGCAACTCACTCTGAATCGTTCGTGTCTTCTAGTGAATTCGGCACAGAAGTAATCAACCAAGCTTCAGGTATTTTAGGTAAATCCATCTGCAGAGTTTGACTGAATGCTTTTTGTTACTGTTTAACTCCATTACCTTCCTTCCTGCAAGGCTGCTCTTTGGCATCCTTCCTTAGTTTGTCCCAGTATGTCACCTCTTCCCTTTGATCACTGTACATCAGCAGTGGAGTGTACCTGAACGCAGCATCTGTAGCGCCTCCATATATAAACAAACAGTGAACCTGAATGCAGCACAGCATCAAGCCCTATTGAAGGATCTGATTCAAGTACAGAACTACGTCTGAAAATGCTGGGAAACACAAACCGACCTATCAGAGCGTGTTTACGTGTGAGGGAGGACAGATAAACACTGTGTGGGCGCTCGGCAGCGTCCTCGCCGCGTTTCTAAAGTGTTTAGATGTTTTCTCTCCAAAGGGACCCGAGGTTTCCAAACCCATTCTCACAGAGCTGCGAATCCACCGAAGACCTCAACGCTGCTTCAGGTTTCAGTTCGACTCTTCTTCATTGTGTCCTTCTCTTTCTGTCACTTCCTGTCTCTGCCCGTCTCTCTGTCAGTTCAATGTCATTCAGTTCAGCTTATCTGACATTAGAGGAAAGAAATCCAAGTTGTGAAACAGCTGCATCAAGTACAAGGTGGGACTATAATGTTGTCTTATCTATATGTGATGATAATGTCTCCTATTACTGCTGCTGAGGCATCACTTCTTTACTCAGATTTGATTACATTTTTCACTCTGTAGAAGAAACAATGTTGACAAGCTGCTAAATCGCCACCAATTTCCTGAATGTAATCACATTTAGCACAGTGTTTACTTCTTTTTTGAGTTGTTTAAAATAAAATAAAAAGCAAGATTTCACTTCATTCTGATGTTATTTCATTACACAGATGTTATTAAATTAGCACTTGCAGAGCCAAAAGCAAACTGAGCATCTTACAACTTGATCCTGTGAGAAAAAAACTACACTCTCCTGCCTACAGACTGTTTTGTCTGGGAGATGATACTAAAAGAATCTGGAGCCCGGCTGAACAACATGTTAATATCCCTGCAGCAGAGAGTGGGAGTGATTATCTATCAGACAGAAACACGACCGCTCCACTGTAGATAAAACAACACACGCAACTAAATATAAAAATAAAAAAACTCCCACCACTTACAGCTCACTCGCAGACAAACACTTGCAAAGCACTGACAGCACCGGCCATGAAACCGACTACTGAAGCGATGAAGTCACAGCATCCTGTAACACTGGATGTTAACACTGGATGTTACACAGTGTTACAGGTGTTTGGAAAGAATACAACAAGTAGAGCTGCACAATTAATCAAATACTGATCTCTTTGACGACTTGAACTTCACACAATTAAACAAACGTGATCGACTGCAATATTGTCGTTTAAAGGGCGTGATCTGCTCGACAGGAAACTCTGCTGCATATCTAAAAACAACCCGCCACCAAGAGGCGATCGGGATGTTTTGGATTCAGTTGTGGGGAACCGTCACGCTGCTGCAGGTGCACCGCTTCTGCTCCTGTTGCTCAAAATCACTTTCATCTGTGCGTTCAGGACAGAGATGGGTGCAGGACGCGTTCAGGCTAGCTTAGCACAAAGCCCGATGCAGAGGAAAAGCTGCTAGCCTCCAGTTAGCCTACATTTTGTACACCATGTTTACGTGTTGTACCTTATTAGCCCGCAAGCTAGCCACTGAGGGACTTGCAGAGGCAGCAGGTCAGATATGATATTGATATTCATCTATGCTTATTTCCCAAAAAGCAGGATTACTCCTTTTAGTGTGTAGCTGCCACAGAATAAAACCTTTTATTTCCTGGATCACCAGCAGAAGGTTAAAGGTCAAAGCCTCATATCTGTGATGATAGATGCTACACTGCATCAGTCTGATCAGCTGGATCCCTACAGAGCTGTCATGACATAATACTTTAGTCATATTCAAAGTAAGCCAGCGTTGTGTAACTTTGAAAGCATGTCTGTAATTGGCTTGGACCCATCCCATAACAATCTGACGACACTTTTATCCGAATATTCCTGAAAGTATCTTCCGTGTAGGGATAAAGCCTCCCACTCTGGACAACATGGACACACACCAGGACTTAACGAGCACTTTCACAGTCTCCCTCGCCGATTCGACCCCCCCCCCTCGCCTGGTTATGTGAGAAAACAAACCAAAAAAGGGGCCTGTGTAACATAAGACCGCTTCTCTTCCCCAAATCTGTACAATGGTTCATTTGAAGCAGCACAGAAAAGTCACATTGTTGAGGATTACACAACTGGAGTGAGGAGGAGGTCATTTGACGCTATTGATGAGCAAATTGTGAGCTCCAGTTCGCAATAAAACAAAAAAGGCAAATATGGAGAGTTTTGTTTTTAGCCTGAAAAAAGGAGGAAATGATGAAATCTCTGTCCTGCAGAGGGAAACAAATCAGCTCGGGATGTGAAGCGGAACATCTTCTGTGAGCTGGAAGCTTTTACCTCCCGAGCTCTCGCGAACCAACGAGGGAGGGAGGACGTCTACAAGTCATCCATCTCCATCATGACCCTGTAAGCTGGACTTAGATAATCTCTTCAACGCTAAGCAGTGAAGACATTGAACCCCCCCCACAGCCTACATACTCCCTTCTCCTCTGTGCGTTCAGACATGTGCACATTAACAGATGACGTGGGGGGAAAAGGTTTCTGACCCTTTTGTTTTGTTTAAGGGTCAAAAGCTGCAGCAGAATGGCTGTCACTCAATAAACCCGAGAGCTTAATGTTCTCATAAGTGCTTTTTGTTTCTTGACTGTTTTTTGTCAGTAAGTAAAGAGTGTGTGTGAGAGTGTGTGTGAGTGTGTGTGTGTGTGTGTGTGTCCTTTCAAAAACAAAAAGAAAAAAAACCTGAGGAATGAAAAACTGAAGAAGAAAAAAAAAAAAGGTTAACAATAAAAATTGAGTGAGAAAATGAAAAGCCACAACTTTTGATAATGGATTAATTGTTTTATATAAATTTAAAAAAGCCAAATATGTGGTCACAAACAACAACAAAAAACAAACAGGAAGAAATACAGGAAAAAAAATTTCGCTAGTTTAAATAATAATTAGTATTAGGGTTACCATGACTCATTAGTCCGAAATATGTCAAAAAGTTATTTTGACTTGAAAAGTCAACATTTTCACTTATTACTCAGCAATGCACATATATGCTTTGTTTGTGTATAAATGTAAGTGCTTAAACCAACTAAAGTATTTTTATTTTTGTCATTCCTAACATTTAAATCCATTGAGCTTACGTGATGATACCGGTTGTATTAACCTGTGGCCACAGTACAGGTGTCGTCTTCAATCAACAATTTGTATTATTTCTAATAAGGGTTTCGTTCTGGGAAACGTCATTTTTAAGCTATGAATGTGCAGCAGGTTGAGGCTCACAGTTACAGGGGTTGAACTTGTGACCTTTCAGTTACAAGACGTTTTCAACCCTGCCACCTCAAACTTTGTTAAAACAACGGCGCTACTGTTCTTTGGGGTTTAAGCTATTTAAACTAAACAGCTTTTTTTCCACATGAGCAGTTGGTGCAAAGTCATTTTCATGACTGCATAATCATCCAGAGACTGTTCCTCTGTGTTCGTGCCGGTGTTGATTACAACAAGATAAATCCACCCCCTGGTCCTGGAGCCCAGCCAAAGGCATCAAAATGCAAATTTGGTTAATTCGCTGTTCAAAATAAAATAAATAAAACGGTACAGAAAGGTGTCAGAGATTTCAAGATTACAACCCTGAAATGAAAATTACACATAAGAGGGAAGGAGAGGAAAGGAAACTGTTGCAAATGATTAATATATGATATCAAAACAGCTTCTAAAAGCCTCTGAAATACATATATTTTTTCCACAGACTTCAAACAATCGTCTTTGGCTTTGAAGCATTTATGTTGCTTTACATTCACATGTAGTGAAGCCTGACCAGTAACTTTGCGTGATCGTCATCTTGTGGTCTGCTGACCTGAGGCAAAATCTAACATAATCATGTTGTCAAGTGTCACATCAGCAGGACAAAACCTAATATTCAATCAAATAGATGTAGCTAACAGTTCAACATCCAGCCGACGTAAAGCGACATCAACATCTCGTTGTAGTTGTGTTTGTGTCGACCTGACGGTGCTGATCTGATGTTTAGCGTTGGACACGAACGCAGCGTGTCGGAGCATATCTTTGGGGAAACGGCTGCTTATATATTATATGGGAGAGGTGGTGAGACCTGAGGGACACAACCGTTCAGTCCATGTCAAGCCGAAGATCAAAACAATGAGCTAAAAAAAGAGGCTAAAAGCTGCACAGAGCAGCAGAATTGTTGTTGATCAGCACTATGATCACTACTACTACTACTACTACTACTACTACTACTCATCACATTTTGTTTGTCGGATTTTATTTACTATTTATTAGGTACACCCTGCTACGGTCCTACAATAATTCATTAAGATTATAATGTTCTAATGTTTGTCTTAGAATTAACTTTATGATAATTTTGGAGGATGTAGTTTGTAGTAACTATACAGCACTATTCTTTATATTATTAGTTATTATCAATGTAAATAGGCCAAAAAACAGAAACACCTCTCTCTGTTTTGCACATCTGCCACGATATACAATACATCTAGTACAGAGAAGTTTTATTTACATACGTAAAAGACACCATCTGGAGTACTGTAAACCTCCAGCGCCCACGCCAAGCCACACTTGGCTGCGCTCCAAACTCCCAACAGTCAGGTCCGGGGTTGGACCCCATCGTTTAGGGGGGGGGGAGCGACATAGTTTGTATACAAAAGAGAAGGCAGAGGTCAGAGTTCTCCAGCGGTTCCTCCTCCATTGCTTTGGGAAGAGGCTGCCAAAGGGTCCAAGCCAAGAGTCTCATCTCCAGAACGAGGAAGAGGCTGAACCCGTTCTGGCAGATGTAATTCCACCAGCTTAAGGTGGATTTTCAGGTCGTAAGCGAGCCACGGCTCAAGCAGGCTCGAGGCACAATTAAGCCGCCTTTCTACCAAAAATAGACTGGTCGGCTGACATATGAAAAGGCTTGTTTTTACACATAAACAACAACGCCGACGCCATATAAAGTAACAGACCGGCATCATTATTTGTGCGACACTGCAACAACAGTAAGCATGGAGGGCCTGGACTTTGTCGTAGGTTTTCTTCCAATTGTGTAGAAGCACAATGAACATAACTGGTTTACGGCTGCAGAATTTTAGAAAATGGTGGCTGCAAGCCCCCCCCCCTCCCAAAAGTTCCTGTACTTTTGGAAAGTACCAGCCCATGAGCAAGGACTTTTTGGTGGGTAAAATAATGTCCCCAGAAGTCAGTTTAGACCCTGATGCCTGGGGTGGTGTTCCTTGAAAGGTTCCTAGTCCCTGGGGGAAGTTCCTGCGGTGGAAATGCGGCTGTAGAGATTCTTGTCATTCAGCTGCAGCCTCTGACTCCAAGTGTTCGCCCAAAACGGTATAAAAAGCACAATCAGTTCATGTTGGTGGTTTGTGGGACGTGGTCCGTGTTTATCTCCTGCAACAACCTGTCGGGAGTGTTACAAGTTCAAGTTTCGAGGCAGAGGTGAGAATGTTATTTTCATCTTCTGGTCCGTGTGTGTGTCGTCTCAAACTTTCCATAACAGTTGCCGTGCAGAGCTCTCCAGCTGTTCCAGGCCTTCGAGACCATTCAAGCTGCTCTGGAAACAACTGGTATTGTTTGGATTTATTATATATTTTTTGGGGTTGCTGCAGATTTTAAGCCTGAACACACCACAGCACGACCCGTTACACTAGTCTGTTTATGCGCAGTGTGTGTGTGTGTGTGAGTGCGATCTTTTTTCCTGGCAGGCTCTCTGGATCTGCGCTGCTGAAAAAGTTTATCACTCCGACATACCGAGAGACAAACAAGCAGGCCGGGCCTCAGCTCCAGCAGGCCGTGGCATTGTTAATGCTCACAGCACAATGCTTCTCTTATTCGCCCCCCCCCCCCCCCACCTTCTCTGTCAGTGCTTAAAGCCAACAACGTAATCTCCAAAGTGGTTCAAACCAGTTTGGAGAATGTCTTTAAAAGGATGAGGTTCTTTCTTCTTTTAGGCAGATTCCTGGGAAAGTGTTTTTTTATGTAGTGGCACAGATGGAATTCATCACTTGCACTCTTCCTGTGCAGACCAGGCGGCCTCCTCATGTGACTCACGTGGCCAAGTGTTAAAAACCTGTTTGAGAATATTGAAAAATAACTTCAGGGCAATAAGTTCAACTTGTTTTTTGCACGATGGCAAGATCTTGTTATGTTATGTTATGATCCAAAGCAATTTCCCAGTCTTCAAACTGCAAGTGGACAAATTCTTTCAATTAATAGACAGTTTTCCACTGTATTTTGTACCAGAGATGAGCAACATTACTGGACAAAAACAAAGTCAGGGAAGTTAATACATGTTTATGATACAAACATTCACTTTAAAACTGCACTGAATGTTTTTTATCACAGCAGTCAAGTCCAAGTCAAGTCTCAGCTAGTTATTTGTGTGACTAGTCTCCATCAGTGACCCCAAACCATGGAAAAGGTGCTTTCTGGCTTTCAAAATGTTTTCAAAAACCAATAACTTTGGAATTTTAGAGCAAAATCATTCTCAGTAAAAGGAGCAAGAAGCTAACGGTGAGCAACTGGTGTCTATTATTAGCTTCAAAAGTGATAGAGTCATGCAGCTCGGTTGCCAAATGATTAGGTACAAGGGCAGTTTAGATCAAACCTGCAGAGTAACGTTACACCTAGTGATCGGGTCGGATCTAAGTGGACCAGAACCAGGCTGAGACCACCTCCTGTAAAAGGGTCTTGAGTATGTTTCCTGCATTAGGTGGGAGAAACGTTGATGTGTGTCTTGAAAAGCACATTTTATAGTTAATGCATCAAACTCGTGTTTTTGTGGAGACTGTTTACACAGAGAGAGCAGAAAGTGTGTCAGGATGTTGCTCAAGGACACTTCAACAGGCTCCACAGGTTCTTTATTTATCTTGCTAATGGCAGAAAGAAACAAAAACACAATTCCCCGAGATCACAAGCCTGCTACGTTTTCATACTACTACTGTCTCAAACACTGCATTAGCTGCTCTGTAAAGAACGCCGGCTGGCAGCGGGCGAGTCAACGGGGCAGCGGTGTTTGAAGAAGAAGAGTGTTTTCACACAGTGAGATGAAGAGGACAGAGGACACCAGCATAGCACAGAGCCACTGCTGACCCCGGTGATGCTACCAGGTTTCATTTAAACTACAACAAAAACAACAAGTGTTTGTCAAGGCCAAAATCTAAATTGGAACCAACCGCATCAATCACACTGGAGCTCTGTATCTCGTTCCTCTGCAGAGAATCAAATTAAGCTGCACGATTTAAACAGATTAAGTGCCTCATTGTCCGACTGCAGTCGCTGCAAGCCCCGAAGCAGCTGCCCCCCCCCTGCCCCGGTGCAGGAACTGTGTCACCCTTGGGATCATTAACTGTGAGTATTGTTCTCCAAGGAGCTCCAGACACAACGGTTGGCTTAAATATGATGAGTAAATGAGCTGGGAGGGGCTTGGGGGGCCGTTTTGAAACTTAAAACAGAGTTGTTTCTAATAAATATATAGTTTTAAGAATAAAAACAAGCCGGAGCAACACAGAAAGGAAACCATTCAACCGGTCGAGGTTCTAGAGATCAGGGGGTCAAAGCTGAAACTACCTGTTCCAGCGAACACAAGCAGGACGGAGAGCAGCGAGGAAACTACAGCTGCAACGATTACACGATTAAATCGATCCAAACTAAATTAATCTGCAACGATTTTGATAATCGATGAATGACATTTCAAGCAGAAATGTCCAAATATTTTCTGCTCCCAGCTTCTTAAACGGGAAGATTCATCATTTCTGACTGGTTTTGGACTGTTGGTCGGACAAAAGAAGATAATTGAAGACGTCACTTTGGAATCTGGGAAACTGTTTTTGACATTTTAAAGACTAAAACGATTAATCGTGAAAATACTCGGCAGATGAATCAATAAAATTAATCGTTACTTGCAGCCCTGGAGGAAACGCATCATCAAGGGGGCATCATTTATTTTCCCCAGCGAAACTTTTCATCCCCTTCACCCCACGAGACCTCACTTTCTACACACCCCCTCCTCCCTCGCAGCACGCCGGCTTCAACGACAGGCGGAAAGTGGCAAAGAGGGAAGAAGACAGGCAAGAGAGAGCTGAAAGTGGCTGTCTGAGCGGCTTAATGATGCAATCTGCCAGAAAATCACACCCCCCCCCACCCCATCCTCTCCCTGTCGCCTCCCCAAATCCTCCCCCCTCCCCTCCTGCTTCAGCAATGACATCAGCAGCAACATGGCAGAGAGCTGCAGGCTGCATGCGGTCCTTGGTTACGTTACCTCAAGCTGTCGTGACAGCAACTCGTTTCCAAGAATCACAACTTCGTGTGCAGTTTTCAATACTTTTAGGAGATTCTGGGTCTTTAAAGATGGATTGTTTGTGTTTTGTGATGATGGAGATTCATTTTATAGCACAGTAAGCAGGTCAAACATATGACAATCGTCTTGTGCTTGATGATGGTGATGATCAGCTCGGGTTCATTACAGAACACCCGTTTGATTTACCGCCACCTCTAAATGTTTTCAAAGATTCATCATCATCATCATCATCATCATCATCCAAAAAGTAGCTTTTCAAATGTGCTTATTTACTTATTTTGTGTCAACTGAATATCTTTGAGGAAGACATTTGAATATGTAAACTTGGGCTTTTTGGATCTTATAGACCAAGAGATTTATCAATCGATACTAACAGTTGATTTCTAGAGAATCTAAAGAACCTGTGGTTCTTTAGTACCGAGTGCTGTTACCAAACATATTTTCCTGCTCACCACATAAACTGTAGATATGCACAGCATGGCAGTTTTACCCAGAATCCCTTCTCTGCACCCCTACAAGAAGCCAAAGAATTTGCTTTCAACAAACTAAATAAATACCCATCTCAGTGGCCCTGTCCACAAACAACAAATCATTGATCAAGACCAAGAAGAAGCCACTCGGGGAGGGAAAAGAGCTGCAGCAGGATGATTTGCATTCATCTGAAAAACGAGTATGTGGATAAAGACAGTGGCGGCGGCGCTCTGGGGAATCAGTTTGGTAAAGAAAACACCGCTTTCATTTACTTTTTCCTCCTTTTACATGCTCTTCTGTGTGCCGAGTGGGTTTTATGAGCCTGTTTAAAGCAAAAAGTGAGAAAACAACAATACATTTTCTCTCTCCCTCATGAAAACCCCTTCAGTGCCCAGAGGAGGCGTTCACCGCTGCACAGCTGTAGGTTTGGTGCGTTTGTTCGGCTGATCACGCCAGCCGCATGTCACCTCACTGGATCTGAAGTGGTGCTTTGAACAACAGCTGCGGCGGCAATAACGCCTCAATTTCTGCGGATATTGTTCCGGCGGGAGTGAAGCCAGGACACTGGTCGATTTACGTCAAGTGACTGCACGTCTGGAGTCTAGAATCACTGCTCATATCGCTCGAGGGAGCGAACAAAGAGACCAAATATGAATTTATGGCCCTGCTGTGTGACAGAAGCTCTGTGCCACTAAAGTAGAACAAGCCTCTCTCTCTCTTTCTCCATCCCCGCAGGTCATAATCTCCCAGGAAGGAAGAGAGAAAATAACATCTCTATGGCAACTGCCGGTCGAAAAAGGTGAGACGTTACGATGCAGGAGAAGACGCCGCGACCACACGCTGCAGGACAACACACACACACACGTTTATCCAATACATGTGTTTTCCCCCTGCAGTGACGGCAGACTGATCTTTAAATATAACAGCAGGGAAGTCTGCTGCAAATAGGAAAGTATTGGTTTGTTCACCTGTAGCATCGTAATCAACAGTAACTATAAAAAGACACATCTGCAGGAGTGAACGGAGATGAAACTTTGACGGTTCCTGCTGATAAAATAAAAATAAATGGCTGCAGGAGCTGGTTGTTTGTATAATCCTGTTTAAAATTGGTCTAAATTTAACTTTTAATGGGTGACCCATTATGGTCATTATGGCCTTTCAGCTTCGGTTGTACACATTTTAGGGACGTGAACAGAGAGGCTGCAGAGATCTCGACTCTCAAATCCTCGACCGTGTGTGTGTGTGTGTGTGTGTGTGTGTGTGTGTGTGTGTGTGTGTGTGCTCAGCATGTTACACCACAGAATCTGTTACATGCTCCCATCCAAAGGTCGCGCCACACCCGGTCCCGATCGCATGCCAACCAATAAAAGCCTGCACAGAGTGACAGCAGGTATCATCATAGGTATGGTCATTTACAAAAGGTCAAAGGTCACCGTCAGCCCCACGCGACCTGCTGTTTCTATTCAAGTGAATATCTTTGGTGCAATGCTAGGTGGTGTTTGTAGCTCGTTATCTCTTATTAAAAAGTGAATGGAGTCTGTGACAGCAGCGGTGCAGCGTGTTGTCTTTAATGCTACGTTAGCGGAGTAGCAGCCAAGATGCCGCCGCTCTACTCGGTCTCTGAAATGTCACATCACATCCTGTCCTGGAGGAGTGACTGTGAAAGCACCAGGAGACGTGTCCTCTTCATCATCTCCTTCGTGGTTTTGATCTGGAGCTGAAATCAGTTGGTAGTCGATGGAGGATTGATTTTGAATGTTTAACTGTTTTATTTAACATTTTAAGGACCAAAACAACAACTTAATGAATCATTTATGTCTCAATAATGAAAGTAATTCTTAGTTAAAAAGGTCTTAAAACTCTAAAAACCGAGCTCAAGTAAAGAAACGTGGAGAGAGAGAGAGAGAGAGAGAGAGAGAGAGCTTTAAAACAACAGACTGTCAAAGTCTCACACAGGAATCTTATGTGGACCAGATGTGGACGAAGGAGGAGAGGAAGAACTCTAGTGTCGTAACATCAGTCCAACTTCATGACAGGATGAAACAACCAAGAAACTTTTTATACCGTCAGGAAATGTCACAGCTTCAACTTTTATTCACATACTCAGAACTGGATTTTTATAAAACGCACCAACAGACGGTGTTTAATGTGGTTTTAAATCACGTCACGGCACCTGATCCACTTAATGGAGGTCAGTATCGGTAATATGTGATGTTTCTGATGAGCTAAAGCAACTCAGTTTGATTACAAAGACGAGAACGTGTACGTGTACACACACACACACACACACACACACGCACGCACGCACGCACGCCTCCGGGAAATCATGTTTTGCCTAAAATGCTCCTTTAATTTCCAGGAAGCTCCACTAATGAAGAATCTATAAAATCTCTACGCGCGACTCAAAAAGACGAAGCTAAATGTTCAATCAGGGTTCTGAAAGACAACCAGTTCACTTCCTTCATTTATCCGCCGGGACACTTCAGACACACATGAATCAATGATTGTAGTATGCAAAGGATCAATAGTGATGCAGAAATGAACTCTTCTGATGTCTGATGAATCCATCATGTTTCATTGATTAACGAAAGTGCAGTGTTCTGAATTTGCAGCCAATAAATGATTTTTTCATTTACTTTTCCTGGATTGTAACTGACAACGTAAATAAGACCTCACAGCCCCGCCCACACTGTTTGATTGACAGGTGGTCTCTGGGAAGGACAGGAAGGAAACTAATCCAAATTTACAACAATACAACAGTGCACAGACACTGCAGGTCGGGGGGGTAATCTGCAGTGTGTTGAGGTGGACAGCTTGTTATCTGGGCTGAACTGCAGAGCTTAATATTCAGCCTGCAGATTAGATCAGGACAACCTGTCAGTCTGCAGCTGCAGGGAACTGATGGAAGAGTTTATACGTCTTTGTGAGGACCACTTTGAGTTTTACACCTTGAAAGTTGGGGGGGGGGGGTCTTACTTCCTCCAAAGGCCGTCTCAGGGTTAGTTAGTCCTTGCTGTTTGGGTTAGAACAAGGTTGAGGTTAACATTAAGCTGCTTCCCACAAAGTGAACCAGTTATTTCACAGTTAAGACTTGGCAGCACGTCTGCGGAGGATTTACTGTTCGCGTGACAACTTGACAGCGAGAGCGGAGGGGTTTTTATTTTATATGTATCGTCAGTTGTTTACAACCCAACACGAACATTAAAAATCCTCCTCGGCCGCTGATGACGATGCGTTTGGGGACGTCATATTCTCTTGCAAGTAATTCATTTTGTGACTTTGGATCCTTCAAATTCGGGAAAAGAGGGCAGCATTTGAAGGAGCCGTGGAAATTCAGATGCAGAGCCCTGAATTCAGACACAGCTAGTGTCGAACAACAGGTACGAAGAATTTCATGGGTAATAAAGTTCACACAGGTGCTCTTACGGTTGCCAGCTGGCATTCTGGGAAATGTAGGCACTCACTGACTTAAGTAGAAACAGAGAGAGGTTGAGAGAAAGCAAGTAACTCAATAAAGAGCTTTTATTTGGCAAATCAGTGGTTTGAAACTCAAACCAGCACTCGAGCCTCTTATTTCTACCACTGAGGTGCCCTTTAGCAGGGCAGTAACCCCCCCCCAACTGCTTCAGCAGAGCTGCTCAGTGGTCAAAACTGTCTGAGTGGAATGTATGAATTTATTTTAAGTAAACGTTTGAGCTTAAAATAACTCTAGAAATGCACCGAGGAAATATCTCAGATGTTTTTGTAAGTGTTTGCTGCTCGTGCACCGAAGGAGAGTTGCTTTTCTGATTGGATGCTCAGTCAGTGTGCGTTCCGTCACGTCGCTGCAAAACACAACTGCACTTTCAAACCCAACAACCTCCGAGGAGCCGACACGTGCAGCGCTGAGAGAATGTTTTCCACCTGGAACCTCTGCAGGGAGGGAGGGGGAGACTCGAGTTAAAGGCCTTGCTTAAGGGCTCCTCGTCAGTACACGTGGTCCCTGTGAAGCTGTAGTGACACCTGACTGTTGATAATGTATTCTTCTGGCGCCGTGTCGCCCCCCCCCCTCGCCCCCACAGTGAGGGGCTTCGCAAGAGGAAGGGATGATGCGTGGAAAACGTAAAATTAGGTCAAAGTCTGCGGGATGCAGCAGGGCCGCTTTGCATTCGCTGCCGCCGCACATTTACAACGTCAGCTAGGCATGTAAATAATGCAGTGGGGCATCTGACCCCATTCCCCCCTACCACCACCCCCCCACCCCCACTTGCATTTAAAACTGCATAATTATATAAAAAATAAGAAAGAAAACAGGAATGTGTGCAGCTGCAGATCCCCCTGAAACCTGCATTTGCAGCAGCGGAAACATTAAAATGCGATGTGTGCATTAGCAGTCAGCTGTTAAAATCACTTCCTCCCTCTCTCCCCCTCTCCGCTGTTTCTTTCTTTCTCCATACATGGCTGAGCGCCGCGAAGCCTCCAGACTCCATGAGAAATGGGGAAAACACAGCTCGCAGGCAGCTGAAATATGACACTATGATACTCTCCAGGCTGAGAGTCTGCAGCAATGTGACATATCAATCTGTACAAAGAAGTGGGGGGGGAGCTAATGAGAAAATCAATACAGGGCTGCATTTCAGCATCTTACAAAAGAAGCCAATATATGCTGTGGTGTTATGGAGAGGAGCTGGAATATAATGGAAATCATTCATCTGTTCCAAGAGCCGCCTGGCTGCAGTGTGTCATGTGAAAACAGCTGCACGCTCCGTGCACATAATCCACGCAGCATGCAGGGTTCTGCTCAACGGGATGTTCCAGTGTGACAGTGAACAGAAAAACCCTCTCAGACAACAACTTCTTATTGACAGACCCATCGATGAATGCCCACAGCACTGCTACGATACCCCCACCGGGGGCTGTAATGTCCCTCTGGGGCTCAGCAGAGACTTTTAAGTGGACTTCATGGTGCTGTTGACCCGCTGTGACGTCTGATAATTAAAAGATGAGTTGAGTTATCAACAAGGAATGAATCTGCAACTGCAAACCAATTCATTGTATAAATAAAGGATCAAATATTCACTGGTTCCAGCTTCTTAGATGTGAGCATTTGCTGTTTATCTCTGGTAATATTATCATCTGAATGAATATCTTTGGGACGTCTGAAGAAGTCTCCTTTGGCATTTTCACACATCTTAAATTAAGTCATTGTAAAAAATATATATATCATAATGATCCAAAATATCAGTTTCTAGCTTGATTTAAATGAGATTTTAGAACTTGATTTCAATTTTGCATTTGCAAAAGGCAATTTGAAGATGTTAATTTGAACTCAGGACACCTGACATGAGCTTGTGATGTTTCTGCACTTTACAGATTGAGGATCAAGTCATTGAGTAATGAATTAAAGAGTTTGGTGCATAGTGATGTGTAGGTATTTCTATAATACTCCTATCTTACATGCTGCTAAGGAAGGACTCCATGTTGTGTTGCTTAAATACTGTTTCAAGTGTTCAAATGTGATTTTAGGAGTGCGTAATGTCCCCCTCGACTTGTTTTTGGTGCTTTATTTGCACGTTAATCTTCATATATATCGTAAGAATATCAGCAGAACACTACAGAGCCACTTCACTGCCACACCACCAAAACACCACATCCCCTGCATCCGAATCACAGCCGGATAAACCCGGGCGGTCACTGTGGCAGCATGTGTGCGTGTTTAATTAATACGGACTTAGACTTGTGGCACTTTTCCCTCCTCGCAGCTCAAACTCTGAACCGGTTCGTGTCTCTCAGCAGGGACCGACCAGCGAGCGAGCGACCCAAACACCCCCAGAGCAGCAGCAGCAGAGCCGGCCAGAGCCGCCGAGCTCAGCGGTGAAATCCAAGTACTCACCCTCCGATAACTCCAGCTCCAGCTCGGCCAGTCTGGCCCGCACCTCCGCAGGAAGCGGCACCGGGTCCCGGTCCGCCATTCCCCCGTTAGAAACCGACTTAATTCTCTGTTTTCCGCCGCTTTCTTCCTCTTTTCTCCTCAAACCCCCCCCTCGAAAAAATCCAAAGTCGGTCCTGCGTCTCTGCGTCGCACAGTGCGCGGCGGCAGCAGCAGCAGCAGCAGCAGCGCCGTCAGCCCTCTGCAGAGCGACGACAGGCTGGACAAATCATGGCGCTTCTGCTTCCGGTGCTTTTATTTTAAAAATAAGAGCCAATTCGGCCGAAGCAGTATTTTGTTTTTTGTCTCCTTAATCTCATATAGTTCCCTCATTAACATACAGTAATACATATAATTAAATCCAACTCATAACGTTTGAGTAGTCTTATGTCTTATTACGTGTTACATTATACCAATACTACTACTACTAATTATAATAAAGATAAGAACAATTGTTTTTTATACTTTCGTACTGATGATCAATGACAACATTGATCAATATGATAAAAAGTTGTGAATGACCAAATAAAACTCAATATAAAATGCCTATAATATACGCTTATATAGCTTATATAAATACATGCTTTTATATATTTCTATTGATATTGATTTCACTTTGCATTAAAGAACAATGGTAACAACTGACTTCTAAGACAGCTGATACCAGTGAGATTTATGGTATGTTTATTTTATTTATCCTGTCCAACTTTCATTAGAAAGCACGGCTTGAAAAATGAACAGATGACTGAATAAATGTTTAGATTTAAAGGTAGAAAATGAACAGAAGGTGAAACATACAGCAGACTAAAATACACTAATTACAGATTTTAAACGTAATCGTTTTGTAGAATATAATACGACATTCAAAGACTCTTCAGTCCAATTTCATAAAACTTTAGTAGCTGTGCAGATTCCAATACTTCCTGCTATCGTGCTTTTATTTTGAAGGCACAACCATTCGTTTTCCTGTGTGACGTTTGTTAATTGTGTCTGACTTCACGCACCACGCAGGTAAATTACACTGTAGGTGAAGAAAACACCAACTGAAGCAACACCAGAGGCATCAAATGTTGTTTTTTCATCGATTTCAGACGAAGATGTTTTTCTGTTTTGAGGAAAAAAATAAAATCTGGTCCTGATTTTTTTTTTAATTATCAAACTGATAAAACAACCGTAAGAGGGCGCTAGATAACATCTATCTATGTATCCATCAACACATGCAGATAAAGCACATCATTCTTAAAATAAACTTACATTTACCTGATTCTTTACATTATCAATATCAAAAAAAGATCAAACCAGTTTAAGGTGGAAGTGACTGCATCATTTGACAGACTTTTTAATTAATACATTTTCACACAAATTCCAATAAACTATGCAAAATGCATTTTAAAATGCCCCTATTGAGTAGTGCATGAATTAACCCACAAATAAAACTCTTACAACCAAAGAGAAGTCCTACCTGACTCTACGGTTGACCTCAGGTATTTGAACATATACGCCGTCTTTCACCTTATTGTTTTAGTTTTACAGCCCCAGAACTGTTCTGAACACGGGAAACCTCGCAGGTGAAGAGCCACACACTTAAAAACACACACTTAAAAACACACAAATCTGTCAAGACATCCTGAAGATTAGATTCCAAATTCAGACCTGCAAACCAGAAATATCTGTCTCTTTAGCTGCTAAATGCTCCCCAGCTAGTCTAGTCTAACTGTGTAGTGCACAATGGGCTGCACCAAAACAGTAACGTGGCTGCCGCAGGGATAAATAACAAGTTAAGACTCACTATAAAGCTTCATGAAGAGGAGCTGCAGGTTCATCACTTGTCACTGTATACATGAATATTATAAAATATAGATTATAGGCACTTTTAAAGTGCTACGGAAACTTATTTTCAATCAGTTTTTTAAGCACGGTTAAAACAAACACATAAGTGCTTTCTCTCCCAGCCTGAAGAGGATAAACATGTTAGAAGTGATTTTTCCATCAGTATTTCTCTCCACCACCAGCTTCAGCTTTAGGTTGTCAAAATATCCCACGTTACGCCCTTGAATCTGCTGTTTGACTTCTCCCAGTTGTGCTGCTACCTGGCCTCAACCAGAATAAAAATGCATCTTAAGAATTTGCCATCATCATCATCATCATCATCATCATCATCATCATTATCATCCTCGTCTCTGCTCCTGGCAGTAGCAGCTGTCCCATCATCCTTACTTTTCCATTATGGACCCACACGCTTTTGTTCTCTGACAAGCGACACTCTGATTCAAAACAGCAGCAGCATCTGCAAGTTCCAGCTAAAACTTGGTAAAGTTGATGGTGATATTTTATGCAAATGTGTTCAAACATGGCCATTTTAACTTTTCAACAAATTCATATTTAGTTTGCAAATAAAATAAAAAAAGAATCAAACATGCCAAAAAGAAACAATGAAATTTCAGCCTAAGGGTTTATTTTTGACCTTTAGACCGAATAATCTTTAAGCTGCAGCTGGTTAGCTTAGCTTAGCACAAAGACTAAAAACAGGGGGAAACAGCTAGCGTGCATAAAGCTGAGTGAACAAATGTGAGAGGAAAGTAAAACATCAAGTGTTTCACTTCAAAATCAACACGAGTCCCTTTATGGTCACTGAGCAACATTTAAACCACTAATTCAGTTGATGTTTTGTAAGTGAACTCAATAAGATGAGTATAGTAAGAACTGAGAGTGTATGATGCAGTCTATGTTGATGTAAGTTCATAGCAGTGTTTGTGCCATGAAGCTGGATATCAAGGGACGGCCATTGTAACAGCAGTAGCCCACTTGTACTAAACACCGATGTACTATTAGCAAAATATTCCTTTTTAATGTAAAGGCAAAAGAAAGGTTTTTCTTCTTCGTTCTGTCTTGGGCGCCATTTTTAAATGAAATTAAGGTTGAAAAAAAAGAGAATGATGACGATTCATCGTCTATTACTTATTATTGATATAATGATCCATTTAAAAAAAGTGTGACTAACGTGACAAATCATAGGAAGTATTTTTCATTTGAGACAGGATTTTGTTTAACTTAACTGGTGTGTGTGTGTGTGTGTAGAAAAGTGCTTGATAGATCACAGGACAAGCTATCAAGGATTTAGTAACAATTGCAAATTCTCAAACTACCACCACCATCATCATCTTCATTATCATCATCATCATCACTGAGATCACATCAGGACAGAGCTGATGAAGGAGGAGTTCCTCTGTGAACACGCTGCCATCTTGTGGCTCTTCACTCTCATCAGGACCAACTGAGGCTGAACACAGACACTTCTGACAATCCATTAAAATCAATAATGATGTTCATGATGTTCTGCAAATTGTGTTGTAGATTTCAGGAAAGGAAGGAAACAACTGTGTCAAGTAAAAGATAATTCACCTGAAAATGTCAGTACACGGTCAGTCACTGTATAAGACGTGCTGCATGGCTGTGGTGAAGATGGTACACTCGTGCATGTGTTATGGCATTGCCCTGATGTAAAGAGCTTCTGAAAGGATATAACTGATTACCTGTCATCAATGTGAAGCAGTTGCTAATTCAAAACAATGGTTATCCAAAGATCCCAAGAAGAATTTACCACCAAAAAGTTAAAGTGACCAATGTTCTTATAATGAAGAATGAGCTCTATTGTAAACAGTTAAACACACAGTGTCTCTTTAAAACCACTAAAAAGACTACTGCACAGACTGACACATGTTCACAGATGCTGCCACCCACAAGAACCACACCAGTCACCAAATACGTTGATCACAAAGACAATAAAATCATTCCATAGTCAAGGAGCCTGGATGAATGGAGAGGTGAGTACCTTATCCAGAGCCCAAAGAAGCTGCCTTTAGGTCAGGTCACAAGGAAGCATCCAGCACCGCCAGAGCGAGACTGAAAGCTGGCATCAGAAAGGAAAAATGGAGACATTATAGTAGAATTGTATTTTGGCTTAAATGTATTGTATTTGATAATGTACAAAGATAATCTATTCTTAGATTTAGATCTTAATGCTCTCTTCGATTCTGCCATTGGCAGCCATGTACTTTCTTACAGCACTTGTGATTCATCTCTTACATGTTTGATGAGACATCTTGTTGTTTTCCATCATGGTTCTATGCACTTTATGTAAGGCTCTTATTTGGAAGTCGCTTGGGATAAAAGCGTCTGCTAAATGCCTAAATGTAAGGTAATGTAATGTAATCTTCCAACAAACAATCAGCTGCCAAGTCCACTCCACCTCCAGAGAACCGGCAACTGTCAGCATCCACAGAAGATGTGAGAATACCTCATAAGGCCTGATAAAGACCCTAAAAGTGTGCTAAGAACATCATAGACTATCTTACCAACTGCTTCAAGACAGCCATCGTCTATCCTGAACCAAAACTGTCTGCAGTGTCTGGTC
>JAVQJD010067804.1:0-12563 GCA_036023655.1 Nannoperca australis
GTTTCACAACCTCACACAAACACACACACACACTGCTCTGCTGGTAGTCTGCTTCCATCTGACAACTAAAGCAACGTCTGGTCACCATCTGTAAAAAATCATCCCAGCACTCTGAATGAAAACCATGGAGAACGGCACTTCTGTAAAGACTATTTAATTGATTTATTTGGTCATAATCTACAAACCCTTAGACATGAAGAGCAGCTAATTTCTTTGACAGTACAAAGAAAGCTAATTAAAAAGATAATGGGTTTTTATCAGCAATACTTTCTTCCTTCAGCTGAGCTTTTTTTATAGACAAGGACATGGATGAGAGTGACCATTGTCTCTGCTGAAGACTGTATTCCTGTTAGGAAGCAGCTCAGTTGTCAGTGAGCACTTATGCACATGATTTAATGAGACCAACGTCCTGTGCATTATAATACTCAATGCTGGGATCTGCCTGCCAGTTAATCTGGTAAATGCATATGCAGCTGCACTGACACAAACACAAGCATGCATATGCTGCTTCACGTGTGTGTGCGTGTGTGTGTGTGTGTGTGTGCATGTGAATATTGCTCATCTTGTGCTGTTCCCATGGTTCCCCTCTTTAAAAAGAAAATAATCTCCCAATTCCGAGAACTGTTGACACTTGATATGGACTTCATTTGCTTCATTGTACGGGAGCCCTGATGTAGGCTTCACAACAACAACAAAAAACATAACAAGTGCGGCTCAATTGTATTTTTTAAATGAATCGAACAATATAGATGTTTAGTGTTCGGAGCAGATTGAGTGATTATTTTACCATATGTCACTTAGCTCACACACTGCTGTAACAACATGCATGAACTGTAAATATATATATATATTTTATATTTAATTAATTTTTTTACAGTATATGCATGTAGTTGCAGCAGTGTATGTATATATATATATATATATATATATATATGAACAGATGCGACAGTCATTCACACATGTATTTCACCACATATGGACATCATCTATCTTTCATAAATGTGTTCCCAAGCCGATGTTCGCACACTGTCATTTCAGTACAGTGAGCAAAGCATAAAACGTGTTTAACAGATTCATTTCATTCCCACTTCACTCAGCTGATTAGACTACATTGATTATCATTATTTCCCACAATCAGAAGTTATTGTTTGTTGTTATTGTGAATCTTTGTCAACAAAATCATGAGCAAGAGGAAACATTATGCGCTAAGAGTTCTTCTCCCCCTCGTCCTCTCCTATATGAAAACAGAAGTACCACTCGTTCTTCTGATAATATTATTGAGCTCACTCTTGCACAAAGCTTTTTTCCTCCAAAGCATATTAATTGAGGTATTTGCATAACTGGAGAAATGAGTTGCTAGTCATACAAGAATAGCTAAGAGATACCATTGTGTCATTTTTTCCTTTGACAGTGAAGCATATCGTTCTGTTAACAGGATCAGTGCTGTGGCTGTGCCTGTGAATGCAAGTTCCAACTCGGGCACACTGTTTGATTATTTAACTGTTCTCCCAAGCAATAATTCAAAGGAGGAAAATCAATTCAGTACAGCTCATTGTTCTGATCTGTATTAATCATAGAGTAAACGCTCTAAATAAATGATGCCTTCTGAATTTCCTGGCAAGTGTTCGTGCTGGCGCCCTGCTGTGCATATTTGTCAACTGACATCAGAGACCAAATGAAGCTGCTTCTCTCAAACCAGGTGGGAAACCATGTTTTGTGGGTATAGGATGAAGTGATTTGTGGGATATTTTATGTATTTATGTGGCCATCAGTAGCCTGCTTGGAATAAAGTCAGCAGAAAACTGGCAGGCAGTCAAACTGAACCAACAGCATCACCTGTAACCTCATCATTGTCCAGGGTTGAAGCTGCGAGCGATTTGGGGTTTGTGCAATCTTGGGGAAGTTTACATTCTACTTTAAAATGTTAACATTTTGTAAGGTGGATACCAATAAAATTATACTCAGTATATCAAAATGTGACTACTCTTAGACTGTATTGTATGTAATTCTGTATTACTCCCCTAGAATTTTATTTCTGTCAGTATGTAGGGAAATTTGAAACAGCATTCAGACTTTCATGTTGGGAAATAAAACAGTCACGCATTATTTTTCAGGTCCATACTTTCCTAATCATTGTAGAGGACGTTTCCTGGAAAGAAACACTGTATGTGCAGTATGTATAGGTAAAATAGAGAAAAGGTTCTGAGACAGTTCTTTTAGCATGCGTTTAGTTGTACTGATTTTCAGTGGAAGTTTAAACACACATGCAACTTTTCCATTTCAATCAAACTGCAGAAAATGCAATTTAATAGCTAAATAAATGAATGAGACAAATCTGTATAACTAATTGAGGACTTATTGCATCAAATCTCTGAACTGCACAAACAAAGATTAAATCTTTCCTTGTGGCTCAAAAGACTATGGAAACACTATTTCCGGTGTCTCATAGTTTCATATAATTTAATTTAACTGTAAATTCTCAGTTGCCTGGAAAGGACTCTGTAATTTGGTACTAATAATAGAGAAACTAGAGACAGTTTTCGATCTGTGTACTTATAATTGATGAATTTCAAAAAATTGCCGGCATAACCCGCGAGTCTTTCAATCATTGATCAGCATGTCAGCTGATTATTAGGATTTAAATGAAGCTTTTATTTTCTGCTTATAAATTCAATGTGATTACCTAAGTTCTAATAAGCTCTGCCTCTGTTTACCCTGTAATTAGTTCCAAATTACATTACTAGTAAACATCCAAGGACATTATTAGGAAATAAATAAATAATAATAAATCTGAAGCCTTGATTCTTTTTATGTTTTTTGTTAGAAATGATACTGAGCATTGTGTGAAAGCGAATGTGCAGGCTTGTGATAATGCTTAAGGTTACTGTACATGACAAACAATATCCTCTAGTGGTGAAGTGAGGATGTGGGAGGACGACTGTAGACTCATCTTTCTCAACAGAAATCAGTGCTGTGCTCAGAGTCGATGTATACAAACAACAAACCACCCGCTGGCTCTGAGAGAACTGCTGTCAGTGAGGTTTGATTTCCAATTTCATAATGATCACAATGGAGCTGAACTACACTTTGTACTTTTTCTTCGCTGCATTCATCCGACAACTTTAGTTACTATTTTACAAATGAAGATTTTACACACTTAAACTAGAAAACAGTATATAAAATAGTTCAAATTAGCCCCACAACAACCGACTAGAAGAATAAAATGCTTCTTACACATGAATGCATCCATATGACACTCACAGGCAGCATTCAATGACGGCTCACTGACCTAGGTATGATATGAGTTTCTATATACTATATAAACAGTTAAACACTGAGTTAGGAACCTAAGTGGACTGGCGATAACCAGCTTGGTTGTATCTCTTCTTTTAGACCAGAAATGTCCTGTGAGTGTACAGTACGGGCCGGATAAACAACTCACTTTATTAACAACTCCAAACCACAGCGTCGAAATAACTGAAACAATAACTGAATGTTTAATAGAACCAGTGTCAGCCTATCCCAAGGAATTTCTTATCTTTAGTACAAAGCTGTGGCAGGTGGTCTCAGAGAAGAGCCCAATAACAGAAACTTTGGTTCAATTGTGTACAATCTGTTTTTATTTAAAGCTTAGCAAATATTGAATTGTGGATTTCAAAGTCCTCTATGCATAAAGGCTTCCAAAAATGTTAAAATACTCTCCCTATCTCTACCAATAATTGTCAAAATACAAAATCAAAAGAGAAAATTAACAAAGATTAGGAACAAGTCAAAATCTGAAAGACCAAACCCAAAGGAGTAAAACGACTAAAAGAAGAGAAGCCTAACAAATCTTACAATACTGAGGTTTATTCCTCTAATAATGCTATCAACTAGCCTGCAGGTGCCCACCAAATGTAAAGCTGATGATTAGATTTATACAATTGCTTATTATTACTTTACATTACATTAACCTTTTCTTTCGTACATGAAGCACACAGGTCAACAGGTCTCGATTTCAGTTACAACCTGGAGGTTCTGCTAAATGGAAAATAACACAGGATGTTTTGCACACCGAGAGATGCACAGTGTGACATGACAACATACATACACAGTACATAGATGCTGCAGCAGGTTGAACAGGATCAAGCTGCCGTGGCAACTCCTGCTGTAAATTTTATGCAAATTCTCTGAGTGCAAACAGAGTCATTTTTAACTCATGTATTGTTGTAATAAACTTTCATTAAAAATGCTCTATATTGTAAAATAGTAAATGATAATCTATGCACTCGGCATATCACTTGTATCCATACCTAATGTTTGATTTGCATGACTGAAAGAAATTGTGTTTGTTCTAGTATGTAATCAGAAAGTCAGAAAGTATTTATGGTAAAGTAAGTAAAGTTTAGTAAAAATGGAGTCTGAACTTGCCCAGAAATAAAGGTGTCTGGTGCAGGCTTGTACCAGTCTTAGAAGAGGTCCAGACTTACACTCTGGCCCGGACCTGGACTTCTGACTTCAAACAGTACCTCTGTGCCTGTTTTTCATTGTTTGATTTTTGTCCTCCAGGTGAAGAAAAAGTTCAGTGGTGGTCCAAATGAGTGAGCTTTGGCCATATCTTGCATAGCTAGATCTCTCAACACTATTATTATGGCCTTATTGGGACTTATGGACTATTTTGGCCTTTTTATCGCCAAGGTTTTAGCCAAACTGTATCAGTATGGAAATTGCTCCAATGTCTCTCAGTGTGGCTGAACATAGACTCGCTGTGTTCTTAAAAATAAAGATGATGCAGATGCAAGCTCCCAAAACTCTGGACTCTGGCCAGACATCATCCTGTTGTGAGAGTACGTGGAACAGAAAAAAAAAGAAAGTGCAGAATACAAGCTGGGAGAGAATATAGCATTTTGAAACTGAGAATTGCCAAGAGAAAACGATAAGATAATGAGTTTATCACATCTCCAAAGATGTCTTTTAAGATCATGACTTTCTTCCACTCATCTCACACTCACACAGCACACACACAATGATCTTGTTAGATTAAAACATCAGTGATTCTTCATTCTTTAAATAACCGGAGTGACCAACAGGGGGAGCTACAGCATTTGTTTACTTCTAGTTGAAGGGCCTGTATATCACTTGAGGCATCAAGTGAAGCATAATGTTTGTATATAGGTCATTTCTGGTGTGGTGTTCTTGTACAAATGTGGTCAATGCATCACATCATGATAATTTGATTTTATTAATTAAAGGTTGTATGCATTTTAAGACTTCCTTGTGCTCTTTATTTTAAACGTCACTATCACTGATCTTTTAAAAATGATTTACTAATGCTGACCTCCAAAGTAAAAATAAACTATTTCTCAGATTATGTCTTTCCCCTGGGAAACCTTTAAGGACTCCCACAGGTCCCTGGCAATATTTTGAGATGTACTGCACTATATTACTTCAGTGCTTTGTGTCTGCAGGTTGCATTCCTGTAAACTCCTGAGAGGAAAAGACAGAGTACATTTACGAGTAAAGGGGGTGGTGGAGTGTTTCACTCGGCTGATACCACAGATGAAAGGTTTGTGATTTGGAAGAGTTAATCAAGTAGGAGTGACAAATTTATTTCTTGAAGGAATGTGTCTGGTCAGGGAGGTCATCAAGAGGCAAAAGCAGAGGAAGGGGAAGGTGATTTAAGGGTGCTGCTAGTTGTTGCTGGGCAGGGCAGTGACAAACCTGAGAGAGGGAAAAAAAGCTTACTAACACACACTTACCTCGCCTAACGTGCAGAGTGGTGAAAATGAAAAGCTCGAAGGCTTGCTTTTCATATTAAATGAGGTCAGCTGTGTACCAGTTTGTCTGAGATGAAAGATTTGAGGAAGAAAAACGCTGACACAGAGAGCCATGTGGAGCATCATCTGTCCGAATTTAACCTCAGCCTTTGAAAAAAAAAAAAACACTCTTAATCACAGCAACAGTCTCTAGCGTCTGCTCGGAGGGATGTAGAAAGCACATTTCAAACTTACATAATCATGACTTTTTCAATCAAAAGGAAACCAAACATTCTGCTATGACAAAGTGGTGACCAGTTTTTAGATAGTCAGCCACAAAATTAAAACAATGTAAACATCTTTAGTAGAATTTATTGGCTGGGGTCAGATTCTTTTGCACATGTACTACATCTCCAGCATATGGCTTTATTTAGTTTTTATGTATTGTAGTTCTCTTTTTCATTTACTTTGTTCTGTTTTTATTTATTTTGCATGTTTATCTGCTCTGCTTTTTGTGCTGCTTTAACACTTCTCCTCATGGGGATCAATAAACTCTTATCTTATCTTATTCAGCTTGATAATGTAAATAACAAACACCTTGCTAGAAAAGTAAGACATTTACATTTCCTTACAATGATCACATTGCACTCCGTATGACTAAACAGGAAAAGTCCTTGTTAGAAAGAGCAACAGCATATGTTCTAAAATCGTAATCTCTTATCTATGTGGCAGAGACCCAAATCATGACTTTCATGTCCTCAGATCTCTGAAAATAGTAATCTTCAATTCTCAGCGGCCCACAACTTTAAATTGCTTCTGAAGTGTTACATTTCAGGCCTGTACAACTAGCAAATCATGTATGACACTATAAAAAAGGCCTCAATCACAACATGGATAATGTAGGACACACGTCTGTGTATGGCTCAAGGTTGCAATTCCCATATGAAATCAAGTCACCACATCTGCTGGCCATGATATACAACTGCCACCTATAAAAACAATCCCCCAAGCAGAGCTGCTTCCAGCCACAGGGGTCAGCTCCGGGTTTTGTTAATGACAGGAAGAAAACTGACCATTAGGACTCCTCCACCTCCTCCATCAAAAAACAATATCTGTACACAAGATGAGAATATAAGGGCTTCTGTAATTACAGCCTCAGGCTCCTGTCCCCACTGCCACAGGATGAACAGAATCTCGTGCATGACTGTGAGTCTGTGAACCATCTGTGCTTTCTCTCTCTCTCACACACACACACACACACACACACACACACATTTTCACACACGGGAATACAACAGCACTTAAATGACACATTGTTTCTATAAAGTATAGCATATTGTTTGATATTACATTGTATTTTAGTTTGAATGTATTGTATTTGATAATGTACAAAGATAATGTGTTCTTAGATGTAATGCTCTTTTGATTCTGCCATTGGCAGCGATGTACTTACTTATATCACTTGTGATTCATCACCAGCCCTTACAAGTCTGATGAGACATCTTGTTGTTTTCGATCATGGTTCTATGCACTTTATGTAAACCTCTTATTTGGAAGTTGCTTTGGATAAAAGCGTCTGCTAAATGCCTAAATGTAATGTAATGTAATATAACAAATTTAGATTCAATGGCTTCTTGCCTACCATGTCGACTAATTCTTGGATCTTTAATTTTGGATCCTTAGGTTCATGATAAAGAACATGACCCACAGGAAGAAAAAAATGCCATTGTGGAGGAGTTTCTCTTTTCTTGCTATGAGTAGAGCACACCCTCCTGTCTGAACCAAGAAAGGTGATTTGTTTGGCCAGGTGATATTCCTCTCATCCTACACTCTATACATCTAGATCAGAATTACTGAAAGAAGGCTACACAGTACTAAGCTATTTGTACCACTACTTACACTCCACAGGCTCATATAATTAAAAACAGCATTTTGAAATATTGGATTGTCTTTAATGTTTTGGATCACTTGTGCACTACTGTGCATACTGGCTCACTGACATGGCTTAAGCTGTGCAGACACTGTGTGTTATCAATCTGTTGTGTGAACTCACACTACACATTTTGATCAGCCTTTCTACGCATCCAGAACCTGATACTTTTGTGCTCACTGCAAACAACTGATGGGTCACAACATAGAGCTTCCACTGAAGGTTAACATGGAATCCCTGGTGGCTTTTGTCCAGTTTATTTAAGCAGAACGGCCGTGTTTTTAGCTATGCTGACTAAAAAGAGAGATAGGCAGCATTACTTTGTGCATCTCTACTATGAACAGAAAGTAAGAAGAAAAGAAAATATAAAACAAAACAATATAATAAATAAATATGATATAATGTGGTCTGTCTGTTGTGCAGTGAAGTTCAGTTTGATATCATAGTAGTGTCAGTCAAGACTACCATTAACCACAATTAATGTAAAATACACACAATGTTAAAACAAGCTCAGTACAGGTTATACCGTTCAAAATGTCTGACCTGCCAGAAATACATCTGATCGCCCAACACCCAGATTGTTGATGGTTTAGCCGGTTCACTGGGCGTTATAACCCTCCTCAAGCTGAACAAAAAGATTTTCGGGGGCGACACATTCAGAGCTAAAATCAGGCACATCAGCTGCGTTTACATGAACCCTAGCATTCCACTAATACACAACACAGCACAATCACAATAAAAATGTCTCATGTGACCACCTCAATCAGAATAGAACTCACCTGATCCACCTAATCAGAATGAGTTTTCAATCGGGTTGAGAGGGGGATAAGAACATATTATAAGACTTAATCCGATCGTTTTTCTCAGTTTGGAATAAATCTATTCTTTCTGCACGTTTGCCACACGCGGGGGAACATGAGTGATGTGAATGAGTCTCCAGGAGGGACAGAAACATTGCGGCAACAAAACGCCTTGATGGTCGAAAGGCTGGAATCAACGAGTTGCTTAAAAAGATGAATGAAGCCTAAAAATATTTTTATTATTATTATCTTTTCAGCAGATTAAACGCTTCACAGCAGGTGGAATCGCTGTGCACATGTCAAAAGAGTTCTATTCTGATTAAATGTTTTGGGGCATGTCAGTTTTATTTAGCGTCCATGTAAACAGTTCAGTTGGAATCTCCAATCAGAATGATTTTTATCTTTTTGAAGAAATATTGTCCATGTAACCGCAGCTTGTGTCTGCCTGGCTTTACTAAGACACTTAACTGAACTCAGCCATCGCTAGCGTGATTTGTTACACACTTTTTCCGCTTTTTCTGCTACGGCAAGTCAAGATTTCTGCTGTGAAAAAGACATTGTATAAAACATTTGTATGCATGTTTACAACTGTTTCTCATTAAAACAATAACAGAATATGACTAGTTAAATTTAATTATTAACACAATATTACCATCCAGGCCTATTTTTGCTGTTGACTGGCCAAAGCATGTAGGAATCTCCAATCATAGCAGAACAAGCTGCTTGATTAAACACAACACTTGCTACTGCTAGAGGTGTATTGCTAACAATAAATCTATGCTGAGAAAGCTAACGATCAGTAGTTAACTGAAATCCTGTTGGTGAATGCATTAGGGCAGGGTAAATAAGGCAAGTGAGGCTCAAGCACCGTACTGTGTGACACAACACTGACCACTTAAACAGGCAATCAAATTATTGATTCTTTGTATGCAGACAATCTGGTTTTCTACAAGCCCTGGATTCTCCCTTTTGCTCTCTGTCTGCAGTTGAACAAGGAAACGAACCAAGTGGAGAAGATCAGCAAGTCAACACCGTCAAATCCTTTGAAACTCCTTTTATAAACTTCTGAATATTATGATTAAGCTTCGACACTGAGACATGCAATGTGAACTAAACAAGGAGGTGTTTGCAGGAAAACAAACACCATCTACCATAATAAACACTTCAATTCAGTTGAAGTCTGTGGGAAAGGTGTGTTTAAGACCTCATAATCTAGTTATTAAACTACATTATTAAACTCACTTTTTTAAAAGAGGTGCTGCACACTTCAACATGTTTTTGAGCTTTAAACTAAATGATGTGATTGTACTGAAACACACCAATGCTGCTGTTCATATCGACATTTCTTACCAAAAATCAGCATTTTATGGGTTGAAAATGTCTCAACCTGAATCTGCAAGGCCAAACGCTGACATACAGTCAACATGTTGGGACCTGTCTACGTCATGAAATGTATATTAAAAAAAGACACTAGTCAGTGTCAGTCAGTCTCCCCAGTGTCCTCTGACCCACACACTATGCAGTGTTTTTAATAATTGTTGGAGAATAATGGAGCTTTATGGCACAAAGAAAGATAAACCAGGCTGTGATACACACACACACACACATTACTTGTCAGTATAATCAGGGCATTAGTTTGGGACTTTTCATGAAAATAAGGAGTACATGTCCATTAAAGCAGCCACATTGAGCCTGTGAGATACAGAGTGATGAAGCCCAGACTGAACACAGCTAGTCACCACCTCCTTCCTCTCCTCCTACTCCTGCTTCCCACCAGCCCCTCCCCCCACCAGGGCTCAGTATTGATCAGCGTGGCCACGAGGGTGGGAGAGGAAGCTCCTTTGTTTCAATACTCCTGGGACCTCTGAACCCTGACCCCTGCTCGCTCACCACCCCTCCCCTCCCACCTTCCCCTCCACCTCATTTGCACACCACATCCCATTGTTGCTATAGCAATGGTGACCTCTGACCTTTCTCAGGCACCCGCATCTGTTATCAATTAAACGGACAGGATCCTTTCCTCTTCTGAATACTAAATGTATGTTTGGGAGAAAAGAGGGAACATGTGAATGCAATCAAATCTCTAGCGGGTATTTAAAGACAGGAAGTGGTGGGATTTTTTTATCGTTGTCCACCATGATTTATGAACTTCAACTTAATAAGATGCTATCACAATGTCTTAATGGCCTACAATCTAAAAATTACACACACTATGTTGCGTGACCAACAGGCGCATGCCGGGTCTGGCTAACATGCTAAATGCTAACATGCTCACGGTGGGTCGTGAGTGAGTGGGCTGGTTATTTTATACTTTGACAATGAACAAACAGGGAAGTTAAACTTAGAACATATTGACTAAGACGACAAACGCACTCAGCATTGTGTGTCTCAGATTATGTCTCACATGACAGTTTAACCTTTAACCTTTAACTAGGCTAACTACGTCCTAACTACAGGCCGCGTTTAACGCAGACATGAGATTGTTATCGATCTGCTCATCTTACTCCCAGAAATAAAGTGAGCAAGCACATTTGTCAGGGGACTTACCTGTCCCCTTTGAAGTGTCGTTTCTGGGCACTCTTTGGTCTTCTCTCACTGCCCAGACAAGGCGCTCCGTTGAGCCCGGTCACCCGGACGGACTCCAGCCCTTTAGATGATCTCTTGAAGGTGAACTCTACGGCCTCGCCTTCTCTGAGGCTGCGGAAGCCCTCCATGTGCAGTTTACTCTATTAACAAGAGAGAATGAGGGCCGTGGGGTTTAAGCAGTTAATTAATATGTTACATCTCCTTTGTTTAATCTGTACAAACATCAAAGTGGGTTATGTTCAGGGCTATTTAATGGCTGGTCTGCATCCATATCCTTCAAACAAAGTGCAGCATCTGAAACACCCACACACAACTTTAAAAACTCACTGTACACTTCCTGCTCAGTACCAAACAGCAGACAGACACAGTTAGAAACTAATTGGTGAATATGGTGGAGCATTTAGTAGCTGAAGAGCCCAATATTTAATTCTTTGAAGTTGCTAGATGTCTAAGCTTTAAAGCAACATTATACAACCATTTTACCTTTATAGTAACAGCTTCAAAATCCTGTTGATGCTACACTGACTTGTAATAGGGAGATCAGCGCCCTGATCGCCTGTTCTTGCACTGTGTAACTTTGGTACGATCTCCCATCGAGAAGTGCATAACACCACGTCACACGTGGACCTGGCTCAGTATTCTCAGTACAGACATCATGCCAGAGTCAGAGAGACCAGAGGACGTTGATGAAGAGAGAGAGAGAGAGAGAGAGAGAGAGAGAGAGAGAGAGAGAAAGAGAGGATGATCGAGCAAGAGGCAAGAGTAAATCTCACACAGGCATTCAGTCGTTGGTGAGAGCTTCATAAAAGAAAAGTCTGCAGGACAGCACGGTGTCTGCAGTGGAATCCTTCAGGTTTCTGGGATCCACAATCTCCCATGACCTGAAGTGGATGGCCAACATCACCACCATTGCCAAGGACCCCCAGCAAAGGATGTACTTCCTGCGCCAGCTCCGCAAATTCGACCTCCCTCAGGAGCTGCTGGTCCAGTTCTGCCATCATCCAGTCTGTTCTCTGTACCTCCATCACTGTGTGGTTTTGATCAGCCACCATACAGGACAAGAACAGAAGAACTACAATGGACAGTGAGGACTGCAGAGAGAATCACCGGTACCAACCTGCCCTCTATTCAGGACTTATACATCTCCAGAGTCAGGAAACGGGCAGGAAGCATCACTGCAGATCCATCACACCCTGGACACAGCCTGTTCCAACTCCTCCCCTCTGGCAGACACTACAGAACAGTGTTCACCAAAACCACCAGACACAAGAACAGTTTCTTCCCACAGGCCATCACCATGATGAACAGTTGAGACCAGTCTCATAGCATCTGGATCAATTCATGTGCAATAACCCTGGGACACAAATGTTCACTGTACTGTCCAGTACAAGTTCAACAAGTTATACAAGCTGTACATTTTGTATATATGGTACAACTACCTCATGTAACTCAAGCAACCTGTAACTATAGTTATATCATAGTTATATTTAATTCTTGCACTCTGCTCATTTG